>PVLA01017251.1:0-17983 GCA_004027455.1 Hydrochoerus hydrochaeris
AGCACCACCTCTTCCTCTCAGTGGTCAGTATGGTCCATATCCAAGGGGAAGGCAGCACATATCTCCTTAGAATCTTTAATGAGCTGCCAAGGTCAAGTTGAAATTCTGAACCCAGCACCCAGCCCCTCCTGCCTGCTGCAGCTTCTCCTTTCTCCCTTCTCCCTGCCCACCTTGCACCTTAGTTCCAGGCCTCTTCCTGGACCATGATGCGCACATAGAATCCGAGGCCTTTGCTGGGCTGTCAGTGCCCTGGGATTCCCACCTCACCTTCCGCTCCATATCAGGTCCGTCTACTCCCTGCTGTCTGCCCCGAACCCTCTCAGGCAGCCCTGCAAGGAGGAGACTACTGGGTCCTTCTACCTGGACACCCAGAAGACCGTGTTCATCCAAGCCAGGGCTCCTGTTGTCATCCCTGTTGCAGTCTTGTAAGATCCTAGCAACTTGGTCAAATCAAAAATAACCAGTGCTGCCCATTGGTGTGGCTGTGCACCCCATCGTGGGGGCAGGGCAGAAGGTTCCCAAGTTTTGGAGAATGATCGGCAATTCCCATCCAGTTTCTAATGTGCCCCAAGTGTGTCCCCGCCACTTAAAGTATGTAAGGGCGAGAGAGTGATGCTCAGAGAGGTTTGGTTTTCAACACCAAAAAACAAAGGACATAACTAACATGCAATCATAAGTGAGCAAAGAATGGAGTCCATGTTACAAAGTCAAAAAGGTGCTGGCAGCACCATTCTGCAACCTGCCACTCTCAATCCCCAGGTCTAGGCACCATGAGTATCCAAGCAAACAGTATGGCTTCTGCCTTCCTCCCTCCCCCACAGGCTGAGCTGGGGCACCAGTGAGGGCTCATAGATGCAAGCATGAATCTACCTGCTCACACAACTGCCCTGGGTACCAGGCAGCTCAGACCCCTTCCAGGGACTCAAATCACCCATAGGATCTGGCACAGAGCAGGTACCCAAGGACAGTGTCGGTTAGACAACTGCAGAACCCTTTTGTCTCAGAAGAAACCCTCTGCCCCCAAATATTACAGTAGCAGACCCAGTCTCCGGGTGACCAGGCCACAAAAACAGGTCAGTCTACCCTCCTCCACCTCTTTTGGTTCTTCCAAATTTCTGGAAGCAGTGGCCACTACTATAGCACTTCTTCTCAGGGTCACCAGCCGTGTCTCCTTCCACCTGAGTGGAGCCCAGGGGAGCTCCATGCCCCATCTGTGTGGTCTCCTCCTCTCTTCTGCTTAAGGTCCAAGGGAGGGGAGCCATCAGACACAAACCTGGGCACAAATCCAGCCTCTCCTGCTGCTTCACTGTGGGGTGCAGGACCCACTCCCCAAGCTCTCTGAGCTTAATGCTTCTCTGGCTTCCCCAACTTGCCAAAGAACCCACCTCTGTCTGTGTTGGTACTCACCCAGCTGTGCTGAGCTGGGCTGATCCTGTTACCAGCTGGGGGCTCAGTCATAAGCAGAGGTGTCCTTTAGGCAGAGAGCCCCAGGCTCCCAATAGAGAAATTGAAACAGAATTGCTGAGCAGCTCATGATTATACAACTCCACATCCTTCCTACTGGGCACCACCCTCCTAGCTGAGCCATGGATCTCACAGGCCCGGTGCAGCCCACCTTGGCTGAGGGGAAAAGACAGGCCACAGACAGAGTGGGGAGACCCTCTAATCACCAGGCCCAGCACCCCCTGGAATGTACTAACCTCATCCATTGTATGCAACTTCTCTCAGCACAACCATTTTCTTGTCTCCTTTTGCATGGCACAGTTCTCACATGCCCTGCACCATGATGCATGCTTGGTGGATGCCAGATGCAGATATAATGTCTATGGACTGAGAGGAGACACCAGGGAAGGCACAGGCACCTTGAAAACACTGAGTAAGTGTTCCCAGGGCAGATTTGTTTCACAGACTTTTGCCTTAGTGGGGTCTTCCTTTAGAGCACAGACGTAATAGCAGAAAATTTCCCAAATATGAAGAAAGAATTTGATATGCAGATAAGTGAGGCATATAGAATGCAAAACAGTCAAAACCAACATAAGTCTACACCCAATATAAAATAAGATCCCAGACATACAGCATAAAAACAAAATACTAAAAGCTGTTAGGGAAAAGACAAAACTCACCTATCAAGGAAAGCCCATTAGAATCATGGCAGACTTTTCAGCACAACCCTCTAATTAAGATGAGCTGAAGTATTTCAAGCCCTGAAAGAAAATAACTTTCAACCCAGATTGAAGTACCCTGCAAAACTTTCTTTGAAATTTAATGAACAAGATACTTCCATGAAAAAGAACAACTGAAGAAATTCATGTCCACCAAACCAACCCCAGAAAGAGTACTGAAAGACATACTAGAGAGAGATAAAAATGATTACAATTCCCAGAACAACAACAGAAAGAAACCACCAGACAGGGCAAGCAACTAAACACGGGGGGAAAGCAGAAAACCAACAGCACGAAAATGACATGACAAAGTTGAATCAGTACATATCAGTTATATCTATCAATGTAAATGGCCTTAATTCATCTATTAAAAGAAAGAGGTTGACAGAATGGATCAAGAAACAGGATGCAACAATATACTGTATACAAGAAACACATCTCATACAAGAGGAAACTCATAGACAAAAAGTCAAAGGATGGAAAACAATATTCCATGTGACAGGAAACCAGAAAAAGTAGAGATACCTATTCTGTTTGCAGACAATGTAAATGTTTGCAGACATTTTTGACTTTGAGCCAAAAATGATCAAAAGAGATAAAGAAGGTCACTACATACTTGTAGCGGAATTATTCAAAAGGAAGAGCTAATGATCATAAACAAATATGCACCAAATATAGAAGCATCCAACTATATAAGGCAATTACTAATAGACATGAAAAATCACATGAGCAACAACACAATTCTAATAGGGGACCTTAATACCCAACTGTCACAAAGAGATAAATCAAATAGACAAAAAGTCAGCAAAGAAATAACAGAACTGAGCCAAACCTGTGAACAAATGGACTTAGTAGATGTTTACAGAGTGTTCCACCCAACTACATCAGAAATACACATTCTCAGCCGCACATGGGACATTCTCCAGAATAGCCCATAGATTAACACATAGAACATTCTTAAGTAAATGCAAAGGGATTGAAATTGCCCTATGCATGTTATCTGACCATAGTGCAGTTAAATTGGAAATTTCTGGCAAAAGAAATTGCAAAACCAGAATAAATACATGGAAATTAAATAACAGCCTCATGAACAATCAATGGGTTACAGGTAAAATTAAAGAATAAATTAAGCAATGCCTACAATTCAATGAAAATGCAGATACTAAATACTGAAACCTATAGGACACAATGAAAGCAGTCCTAAGAGAGAAATATATAGCAATAAATTGTCACAACAAGAAAACAGAATGAGCACAAATAAACAACCTAATGCTACCTCTCAAGTTTCTAGTAAAAGAAGAGCAAGTAAAACCCAAGTGTCATAGAAGAGAGGAAATTGTAAAGATCAGAGCAGAAATTAATGCAATTGAAACTAAGAAAACAATACAAACATTAATGAATCAAAGAGCTGGATTTTTTTAGAGAATAAACAAAATTGATAAACCTCTAGCCCACCTTATCAAGAAAAAGAAACAAAAAACTAAAATTCATGCAATAAAGACTGAAAAAATAGAAATTACTACAGATCCCATGGAAATTCAGAAGATCATGAACACCTACTTTGAAAATCTTTACTCACATAGGGTAGAAAACACACAGGAAATGAACAGGTTTCTAGATGTGTATGAAACAACAAAGCTGAATCAAGAAGATATAACAATTTTGAATAACCCAATAGCAGCTACTAAAATTGAAAACATTATTAAAAATTTACCAACTAAGAAAAGCCCAAGTCATGATGGATTCACAGCTGAATTCTACAAGAAACTTAGAGAATAATTAACGTCAATACTCTTCAAATTCTTCAGTGAAATGAGAGGGAAGAAATCCTCCCTAACTCATTCCTGGAGACAAGTGTTACTCTGATACCAAAACCTGAGGAAAAACCCAACCACAAAAGAGAACTATACGCCAATCTCACTAACGAACACTGATGCAAAGAATCTCAATAAAATACTGGCAAATAGAATGCAGAAAATCATCAAGGAGATTATACAGAATGACCAAGTGGTATTTATTCCAGGAATGCAGGGATGGTTTAACATATGCAAATCAATAAATGTAATGCACCACATCAAAAAGCCAAAAATAAAAATCACATGACCATCTCAATAGATGCAGAAAAAGCTTTTGATAAAGTCCAACACCTTTTCATGATAAGAACCCTACAGAAACTCAGAATAGATGGTATCTACCTCAATCTGATAAAGGCCATCTATGATAAACCAACAACCAACATTATACTAAACAGACAAAAACTGAAAGCTTTCACTCTAAAATCAGGAACAAGACAAGGATGTTCATTATCACCACTCCTATTTAATATAGGTCTAGAAATATTAGCCAGAGCAATCAGACAAGAGAGAGAAATAAAAGGAATAAGGATAGGAAATGAAGTTAAATTATCACTATTTGCAGATGACATGATATGCTACATAGAAGACCATAAAACTTCATCAAAAGACTACTAGAGTTAATAAACAAATTCAGCAGTGTATCTGGATAAAAGTTAACACTCAAAAATCAATAGCATTCCTATACACAAACAACAAACTTACTGAGAGAGAAATTATGGAAATAGCACCTTTCACAATAGCATCCAAAAAAATGAAATACTTGGGAATCAACCTAACCAAGAATGTAAAAGACCTATATGCTAAAACTTATACTACTCTAAAAAAGGAGATAGAAAGGAAGTTAGAAAATGGAAAGATATCCCCTGCTCTTGGTTAGGAAGAATCAACATTTTGAAAATGGTAATACTTCCAAAACTGTTATGCAGATTTATTGCAATGCCAATCAAAGTACCAATAACATACCTTACAGATCTAGAGAAAACATTCCTAAAATTCATTTGGAAACAGAAGAAAGCTAGAATATTTGAATACCAAAGGCAATTCTGGGCAACAAAAGCAAGGCAGGAGGCATCTCAATTCCTGACTTGAAATTATACTACAAAGCCACAGTGATAAAATCATCATGGTACTGGCAAAGAAATAGACCTGAGGATCAATGAAACAGATTAGAAATTGTAAACACAAACACAAATTCACTCAGCCACCTGATATTTGACAAAGGAGCTAAACATGTTCACTGGAAGAAAGCCTCTAATAAATGCTGCTGGAAAAATTGGCTTTCCACAGACTGAAGACTGAAACTAGACCAGTGCCTATCACCATGCACTAAACTAAAGTCTAAATGGATCAAAGATCTAACTATAAGAAACACTAAATATACTGGAAGACAAGGTAAGTAGAAATCTCGAAGACATAGTGGTAGGCAAAGAGTTCATGAACAAGACACAAACTGCACAGGAAGTACTTCAAAGAATCAACAACTGGGATCTCATCTTATTAAAGTGTTTGCACTTAAAGAGAAATCACCAACAAAGAAAACCAACTGAATGGGAAAGAATTTTGGCCAGCTGTCCCTCAGACAAAGGACTTATATATCCAGAATATATAAAGAATTGAAACACATCAAGCCCCCCAAATTCAAAGACCCACTCCAAAAATGGGAATCTGCAATGAATACACACTTTTCAGAAGAAAATATACAAATGTCAAATAAATGCATCAAGAAATGGTCAACATCACTGGGCATTTGAGAAATGCAAATTAAAACAACACTGACATTAAATCTTACTCCAGAAAGAATGGAAATCAAGAAATCAACCAATAACAAATGTTGGCCAGGTTGTGGAGATAAAGGGATCCGTCTGTACTGTTGGGAGTGTAGAATGGTGCAGCCACTGTGGAAGTCAGTGTGGAGATTCCTCAGAAAACTAGAATTGGAAGTCTCATTCAATCCAGCTATTCCCCTCCTGAGATTTTCGCAGAAAAATTTAAAATGTCATTTTGCAGCAACATATGTACACCCATGTTTATAGTAGCAAAATTTGTAATAGCTAAATCTTGGAAACAGCTAATATGCCCATCAAATGCAGAATGGTTGAAAAAGATGTGGTATTTTTATACAATGTAATATTATTCGGCTGTAAAAAAAAGATCTTGAGACTTTTATAAGTAAATGGAGGTACCTTGAGACTATCCTCATAAGTGAAATAAATCAGACTCACATTTGCAAATATATTGTCTCTCTAGCATAAAAAATAAATAATAACAATAGAAAACTGAAACAGTAATAAGATCCAAAAGGTACAATAGATATTGTAATGATGAAAGGGAAGGAAAGTGCTCAAAAGGAAAGAACAACTTATAGGTATACACATCCAAATTTATGTATACATGTGCAAGATAGATAACCGTACCACTAATTCTCTGTTAATTCATCAGAAAGAATAGCTTGTGCTGTCATTGTTTGATTGTCTGTTCATTTTTTATGCTTATATTTTGTAATTTGAACAACGACCTCTAAAATAACAGTGTATAATATATTAACTAGTGGTGATTTCTTGTTATTTTTGTTTGGAATTTTGTATTATTTCTACCCTTTTTCTGTTTTGCTTTTTAAAAATAAAAATAAAAAATATTTTTAAATTTAAAGAAAACCTTTCCCCTTTTAACTAGGGTGTCAGATATTTTGTCTCAGCAACAAGGGAAATGTCACAAACACAATTACACAATGGTTGTTTTTTTTGTTTTTTGTTTTTTATGTTTGTGCTCTCTGTCCTTGAGTTACAAATAAATAACCACAGAGGTCTTGGTTGCTTGCCGCTTCCCTGGGGCTTTTATGCCCAAGAAGTAGCCCCTCTGTTTCTTGGGGACTGAACTAAACCTCATTTCTGTGTAACCTTCATCCTCTGTGTATCCCCAGGTGCACGCTGCCATACCTACTTCCCTTCCAGGAAATTGATGAATGAAAAGTCTGAGCCGATAAGCCTGCAAACTTGGATGTGGGCCCTTGCTTGTTCTTGATTCCGGGCCCATGGTTTTGCCTGTAAGCTGTGCTCCGTTCTCCAATTCCCATGCTCATAATAGCACACTGTTAAAGGGGCAGCATATCTCAGCTTCGATGGTCTGCATGACATAGCCAGCCAGAGGGGTAAACGCAACAGCCACTAGCAATACACATCCTGGATCATGCATCTTGAGGACTCCTACAAGCCCACAAAAACCCAGCCCCCATCACGATTCTGCTGTCTCTTTTGTGGGCCCACACAATCTCCTGAGTATGTACCTTATTTCTGTTTTATTTTATTTTTTGTCTTTTTGAGACAGGGTCTCCCTGTGCAATTTAGGCTGGCCTTGAACTCACTTTGTAGCCCATACTAGTCTTGAACTCGCAATGATTCTCCTGCCTCAGCCTCCTAAGTGCTGTGATTACAGATGTGGGCCACCGTGCCTGGCTCTATGTATTTTTCAACATTGCCAAATCATACTTTTTATGCCTCTCACTGACATGTCTGGAAGTTATTTTTCCTTCATTGAAATCAGCAAACCTAGAACCTACCCTGCTGCTGGGGTGAGTTGAGATTCCTCATGTCTACTTTTCAGAACCTCCTCAGACCATATCATGTAACAACACCACCACAGGTAAAACTTTAGCAGTCAGGATTGCTTAGGGCTATGAAAAAAAGAATCAGATCAACACCTTAACCTTCAAAGACGGTAGATAACAAATCTAAGTTAAAACTACACATTCTTTGTATACACGTATGTTGTTTGTGTGCCCATGTGTATTACATGTTACCAAGGTAACATGGTTAAACAAGCACTCATAAATTAAGAAAACAAACATAAATTACATTTAATGTGTCATACTTCTATAAATATTTTAAAGATGAAATAAATTATATTTGTCAAAGAAAAAGAAAAGTTGCCTCAGTACTGTTAACATATACTTTGCCTGCATACTAACTTAACAGTGTATTTTGATGTTTAAAATAAGGTATCTATTGTTGCTATGTCTCAAGTAAAATGATTTTTATAGTTCTCCTTTTTTTCTAATTTTAAAAAAGCAAAACAGAATAAAAAGGTAGAAATGATACAGAATTTCAAAAAATTAACATTTAAAAAAATCATCTCTAGGGCTGGGGATTTAGCACAGTGACACAAGTGTCTGACTGGCACGCGCAAGGTCATGAGTTTGACCCCTGGAACCAAAAAACAAATAAACAAACAAAAAGAAATAGTCTCTAGTTGATATATTATGTATTGTTATTTTAGAGATAGTTGTTCAAATCAAAGCATAAAAAATCAACAGACAAATGATGACTGCACAAGCTATTCTGTTTGATGAACTATCAAAAACTTAATAGCATGGTTATCTATTTTGCACACTTAAACATACATACAGTTATATGTGTATACCTCCAAGTTGTCTTTTCTTTAATAATGGAAGGGATAGAGATCTCCTTTTTGAAGAAAAAAACAACTGTTTTACAGCTTTCCTTTTTGTTAGTACATGTTTACAATACATAAGGATGACTTACCTGATGAGAAGGGGTGCAGGCACCTAACACGTCCTAAATTTTTTCTCATGCTCTTCCCCTTCCCTCCACCTTTCTTTCAACGATTGGTCTCCTTCTCCTTTTTTTATAATTTTATTTAAAGAGAAAAAAAAGCAAAACAGAAAAAAGGGTAGAAACAATACAGAATTTCAGAAAAAAATAAACAGTAAGAAATTACTAGTTAATAAATTACATATTGTCTTCTTAGACATAGTTGTTCAAGTTACAAAATTAAAGCATATAGAGTGGACATTCAAACAGTGAGGCTGCACAGAAGTTCAATGATCCAATAACAACTTAGCAACATGGTTATCAATCCTACACACTTAAACATAAATGCAGTTACATACTTTAGAGCCCTTTCTCTTCCTCCTTTTACTTTTTTTTAAAAATTTTTTTATTTAAAGAGGAAAAAAAGCATGTAAAAGGTAGAGATAATACAGAATTTCAGAAAAAAGATAATAAGAAATTACTAGTTGATAAATTACATATTGTCTTCTTAGACATAGTTGTCCAAGTTACAAAATTAAAGCATATAGAGTGGACATTCAAACAGTGAGGCTGCAAACAGCTCCATTCTCTTATCCAACAAAAACTTAGCAACATAATTGTCATTCCTACACCCTTAAATATACAAGCAGTTATATCCTTTAGAACACTTGCTTTTCCTCCTTTTGCTTTTAAGTCCATTATCTGTTTAGTTACATACTGTTTCAGCTTGCTCAGTACCTTACTGAACTGTTTTGTTGTTGTTATTTACTTTTTAATCACCTTATGTAATTCTGTTGCTTTGTTTTTGAGTTTCTCCTCAACCAGGCCCCATGGATCAGCTTTGGTGGAGTGGGAGTTTTTTGGAAGTATTTTGTTATCTTTTTTTTTTTTTTGAAGGTAGCAAAATACACAACAAGACAGAACAAAGCCAACTGAGACAGTGTAGTGAAATTGGCACAGAACCTCACAGCAGGTCGCCAGGAAACCAGCAACAGGCACAGTAGTACATCCTGTACTCTTCACAATAGCTGTTCTTTCAATCAGGTAGAGCAAAATGGAAGGAAATACAGAACTTATAAAAACACAATACTGAAAAGAGCAGTACCATTAATCAGATCTGAGCAAAACATGGTAAAAATATTTGCCTTCAAACAGATGGTAGAAGGAAATCCCCCTTACTTGCCACACTGCATACATTCAGCCTCCCAAGAGATACTCAGACCTCCGGCTCCCACTTGCTAACGGGGGTGGGGTGGGGGGATGGATGGATTTGTTTGATTCTTAGCCCGTGCACCGGCAGGCCCACAGCCGCTTACCAGAGAAGCGAGCTGGCTGCCTGTTTTCCCAGCACCCCAAGTTCCAACATGGTGCAGTCCTCAGGAAACATATTATCATTTAGAGGATACAGAGCTTCAGTTTGCAAGATGAAAAGAGTTTTATGGACATTGGAGGCCATGGCGGTACTGTAATGTGAGTGCCATGAAAATGGCTGAACTGCGCACTTCAAAAATGACTAAGAGAACCCGTTTTGTGAAGTATGATTTACCCACGTCTTCCATGGTCCCTAGAGGAAGGAGGAACCGATGGGGTGCCTGTCCTGGAGCTCCCAGCACAGTGTGCAGCTTGTCTGATGGAAGCCCCGCTGGATGGTGCTGGGGCCGGGGGAGAAGAGCTGGTCCCTGGGGGCCTTGGCTGTGCACCCTCCACCTTCCTTGGCCAACGTGGCGCTCTCTGCCAGGTGTCTCCCAGGCAGTGTCAGGGCCACTTTCTTATGGAATAAGATCTCCTTCTTGGGAGCAGAAATTAGTTGTAGACCTAAGGTTTTGCCAGGTCCTCAATTCTGGAGCTGCAGACATCCTGGTGACTTTCTTTTGATGTCACCAGCTGAGCCGAAGTCTTCTGTAGCAGATTTTTAGGATCTGCAGTGGAAAGTCTCTACTCACATCCCAGTAGAGAAGAGACCTGTTTTCCCTCTTGAGCTGAATCTGTAGCTTCATTTTTGTCCGTCCACCATGACACCGTGTTCATCCAGTCAGAAATGGTCTGCTCCATTGAGTGCGCTGATTGGGGGA
The DNA here is from genome assembly GCA_004027455.1 of Hydrochoerus hydrochaeris. Lineage (NCBI taxonomy): Eukaryota > Metazoa > Chordata > Mammalia > Rodentia > Hydrochaeridae > Hydrochoerus > Hydrochoerus hydrochaeris. Next base: position 10,638 of record PVLA01017251.1, read on the forward strand.
TCCTCAGGGTGGGGCCAGAGCTCCTGTGGATTTTTTTTTCCTCCTGTGGATTTTTAACAGTATTTCTGTGTCTGTGAAGCTACAGACACACTAGTGAAACAGGGAAGAATTGGGCGAATACAGTGACCTAAATCAAAACCAAACTCCCTAGACAAAGAAGGGAGGCCACACATGTCGTATGTACAACGGTCCAGCAGATTGAGTTTCAGCTCCTCCTCTGACTTTCCCAATGAAAGCCACAGCCTTTCTCTTTACCTCAGTTTCCTCTCTTGCAGGACCAGATCCCATCAATATGTACAGGATAACTATGTTTTTATAAAAACAAGGGAAGAACCTCGCCCTTCATGAAGTTATAATAACAGTGCAATCAAAGAATAGTAAAAGCTACGCAAGTTTTATAGTGTGGTCACTCGCTAACCTTCCTTCACGGAGACAGTGGGATCCTGAGGCCTCGCTGATATTTGTCCACTGCTATCCAGGCCCAGGCAGGCTCGTGGGGTCCAGCCCCCTTCCCAGCTCTCCTAGCGCCTTCTCCCTGGGGTGAAGCACAAAATTCCCCTGGCAACTCAGCTGTCAACTCACTAGTCTTGATAGACAGTGGCCCCTCCCTGACAGGTGCCGCAGTGTCCCTGTGCCCCAGTCCTGTACTGCCTGTGGACCTAGCTGATTTTCTACCCAGCCCTATTCCTATTTATCTTTGAAGACAGGATGCCTGGGGGCCAGAGGTCCTCCCTCAGCTGAAGATGGTGGCACCCGGGGTGGCTGAGTGTGACCACTGGGCATCCTCTGTTTGTTCTAATCCCTCTGCCATGCCAAGTCGCTCCCCATTCCCAGATGACCATTGACAGTGGCCATGGCCATGACTAGAAAGAGCCAACAACAAACTGAAGAGGTAGCACCCAAGCTGCCATGGGGAACAGGAAGAGTCACAAAGCCAAACCACACCTTCCTGTGAGCACATCCAAAATCTTAATGCTTCCGTTGTTTGATTGACTTTGCCAGCCTAAAGCTCGTAGTCTGAGCGTCTGTGTGGAGGATGACAACAGGCGTTACAGCCACTGCAGAGATCAGCATTGACCGACCCTGGGGAGAAAGACGTGCATGTCTTCTTTATGAAATCCAATGTTTTGTTCCATTTTTCTGTTTTGTTTTATTCCTGGTCACCTGAGCAACTATTTTGAAGGTAACAATATGCAATATCACAACCATAGTTAAATTCCTATGATCTGGTTTGAAAACCTATAGAGTTATTGTTGTTTTTTGTTGTCATTTTTTTGTTGTTATGTCGATTTGTTTGCCTTTTGATTTTTCTGTTTTTTCTCTTTAAAAGGAAAAAAAAAGATGGTGCCCAAGTTCCAGGACAATTTCCAGCCATCCTTGGGAAGAAGTCCGTGATTTTCCTCTCCCTTTCCCCTTCCTTATTTTCTAAGCCTTACACTTATGACTGCCCCACCGCTCTCAGGTTGAGAAGATGGTATTTCAGTCTGTCTCACACTTGTCAGTCAAGAATAAAAGTCTTTCTTTGTTCAAGTTGGTCTTAGTGTTGGTTCTGAGAGGGAGAAAAGACAGAATTTGGGCTGGGGATTTAGCTCAGCGCACAAGCGCCTGCCTGGCATGCACAAGGTTGTGAGTTAGATCCCAGGTACCAAAAAAAAAAAAAAAGGACAGGTTTTGCTGTCTAACACTGGCAGAGCAGAGCAGGGACAGTAGACTCCGGGCAGGATGTTGGAAGGATCTCAGAGGACGCAGCTCATGGCAGCTCCAGGGATGAGGGTGCTCTGGAGGAAGACCCCACTAAGGCAAAGGTCTGGGTGCCACATGGGGCCTGGGGTACAGCACTTGCTCAGTGTTTGTGAGGCCTTTGTCCCATCCCCAGCACTGCCCTCCCCTCGGTCCATGGACACAATATGGACAGCAGGAATCCACCAGCATGCAACAGGGCGCAGGCCATGTGGGAGCCTTGCCAAGGCTGAAACGGGATGGGGAGGGGCTGTGTGGGATGGATGAGGTTGGCACAATCCCTGGGGGTGCTGGGTATGGTGACTGGAGGGTCCCCCACTCTGTGAGTGGCTGATCTTTCTCCCCCTGCCGAGGTGGGCTGCACTGGGCCTGTGAGACCCATGGCTCAGCGAGGAGGGTGGTGCCCAGTAGGAAGGATGTGGAGTTGTGTAATCATGAGCTGCTCAGAAATTCTGTTTCAGTTTCTCTATTGGGAGCCTGGGTCTCTCTGCTGGGGGACACCTCTGCTCACGACTCAGCCCCCAGCTGGTAACAGGATCGGCACAGCTCAGCACAGCTGGGTGAGTCCCAACACGGACAGAGGTGGGTTCTTTGGCAAGTTGGGGAAGACAGAGAAGCATTAAGCTGAGACAGCTTGGGGAGTGGACCCTGGGCCCCACAGTGAAGCAGCAGGAGAGGCTGGATTTGTGCCCAGGTTTGTGTCTGACGGCTCCCCTCCCTTGGACCTTAAGCCAAAGAGAGGAGGAGACCACACAGATGGGGCACGGAGCTCCCCTGGGCTCTGCTCAGGTGGAAGGAGACATGGCCAGGTGGCCCTGAGGAGATGTGCTGTGGTAGTGGCTACTGACTCTGAATATTTGGAAGAACAGAAGAGGTGGAGGAGGGCAGAGGATGGACCTGTCCTTGTGGCTGGTCACCCTAAAGCCAGGGCTGCTACGGTAGTACTCGGAGACAGAGGGTTTCCTTTGAGATCCAAGGAGCCTGCAGTTGTCTCACCCACACTGCCCCTGGGCAGTGCTCTGTGCCAGGTCCTATGGGTAAATTGAGGCTCTGGGAGGGGTCTGAACTGCCTGGAGTTGGCTGAGTAGGTAGGTGGCGTGGCCTGCACCCACGGGCCTCATTGGTCCCCCAAATCAGGCTCTGTGGGTGTCCAGAGGCTGTGCTGTGTGCTTGGACAGGCACAGTGCCCAGAGGTTGGGACTGAGAGGGACAGGTTGCAGAATGGTGCTCCCAGCACCTTTGCAGCTTTGTAACTTGGACTCTATTCATGGTCACTTCTGACAGCCAGAAGCCCAAGGAAGTAGACACCCTGATGTCCTGTGGCAAGAGGGTACAGGGTAGCTTTGTGCTTGAGGGCCACTCATCTGGTGGCCATAGGAGCCTTATGGTACCAAGACAATGTCACAGAGCGAAGAACAGCACCTGAGAGGGATAGGTCTGGAGGTGACCAGAACTGCTGTGTCCCAGAGCGAGAAAAGGACCTGCTGGGAGCTGTGCCCACCTCGGGTGGGCCTCACAGGGACGCTTCACACCTGCCTGGGCATATTCTTTCCTTCTCACATGGCAGAAGCCATCCATGTCTCTGAAGGCAGTGTCCTTCAGCCCAGAACACACTGGTCACTCCGGGGTCAGTGGAACAGGTGGGTTTGCTGCATTCCTCGAGGAAGGAGGGGGGGTGAGGGTTCACAGCCCTGAGGAAGGAGCATGAGAAAGAAGCCCTTGTGAGTGGGTCTCAGATAGGGAGGCTTCCAGCTGCTCTCTGTGTGTGGGCTCCATGGCTCTACAGGGCTGTGTACTCACCCCATTGCCCTCTCTCTCTGTTCCCTCACAGGAGTGAGGCCTCCTCCTGGCAGGGGTGAGGCAGAGAGAGCTGGGCAGGACAACTGCCTTCCTTTAAGTAGCAGCCCTGATCCTGGGGCAGAGGCACCCTGGGGGGAGCCTGTTTGACTTTACTGCCTCCAGGGAGGAGGCCTGGAGACCTGGCCTGCAATCCCTTGCTCTTGCCACCTTTTCCCCACTTGTCTCTTCCATTTCATTAATGTTTCCTCCTCCTCTCCAGCCCGGAAGCTCTGGTGAGCTCTGAGGAAAACCTCTGAGACAGCGCTGCTCTGACATCACAACGGCTGCTAACATGGCCAGCGCCCCCTCCCCAGGTACTGGGTTTCTCCTCTCTGGGGGGTCCTCTCCCACCTCCTCTGAGGTGCAGCTCCAGGGCAGAGCCATTGTGCAGAGCAGTTGAGGAAGGGAAAGGGGAGACCCTGAGGGACCTATGGATCTTCTGAGCAGAGCCTATGGTTCCCTTCTGAGTCCTCTCGTGAGGCACAGGGCCCGGCTGCTCAACTGCTCTTAGTGGCTGAGGAGGAAGAGTGACCAGAGTGCTACTGCACCAAACCCAGTGTGACCTTTGCCACCTGCCATCTGTGTGACCTGGAACCCCTCCCCTCCCAGGAGAGCACACAGTGCTGTCAGGAGCCATGGGGAAGAACAAGGGAGGGAGAAGCCTGGAGCTGAGGCAGGGCTGGGGCTGGTGGCTCCAGGGACGAACCCTTCCTTGTTTAACAATTGGGGCAGTGTGGGGCCAGAGGTGCCACCAGAAATTATGTTTCCTGAGACCGGCAGAAATTGCTTCCAGAGTCCTAGGCCTGTTTCCCGATTATGGACAGATCAGGTCTGGCTGCTCCTTTAAACTCCAACTGATAAAAGTAAAGGTGAAAAGCAGGGAGGGGACATGGAAGGGTAGAGCTCTGGGGAGAGACAGGGGGACCTGTGTCCTCAGCCCCATTCTCAGAGGTGCTGCCCTGAGCTCCTGGATTCTACAGACAAGGGGACAGCAGTGTGCACAGTCACATGGTCTATGTAGAGGGAGCTTGCTGGGTCATGGTCTCAGCACTGGTCAGGTGGGACTTTCCCAAAGCAGTGAGGGAGGTCCTCTTCCCTGGGGAGTCCTCTCCACTCCTCAGAAGCTGCTGACCAGGCTGAGGCAGGAGAGAGGACTCAGAGCAAAGGAGGCCGATGGGAATCACAGGCAGAGACGCCAAGTGTCCATCCTGCTGTCATTCCCCACTGGACATCTGCAGGCCCAGGGTCGAGTCAGTGCTCTTCACAGAGGCGGCCTCTCAGTCCTTGTCACAGATCACAGGGGTCAGAGCTGAGGACACATTGCCACCATCACTGACCTCTTGAAGAATCCCCCACTGCCAGTCTTAGAGCAAAGGGATCCCGTTTCCATCACAGTTTTACCCAGTAGCGTGTGATTGCAGACATTTATTTTCTTTAAAAAGTTTGCCAGCAATTTCTTATTTCATAAGCAAATCGAGTATTATACAGTTCAGACTGTAAAACTCACAGAAAATTTTAAAAGCAAGTATTTCTTTTTTTATTTTAAAGAGAATAAAACAAAAGAGGACAGATCTAAGCAGATCAGAAGAGAACAATGTAAGCAACACTGCACTTCACAACAAGACAACTGGATATTAACAGTCACTATCATAATGTCTCTTTCTTTGAAATAGTTGAGCTTTGCTTTACACACAATCATGTCTAACATAACAAAATAGAATAAAACCACTCAAGAGAATGAAAGTATTGCAAGGCATTCTGAACCAAATAACCGAAGATGAACAATGGCTACTATATTATCTCAAAAAACAGGTGTTTCTAAGTGTTATAAAAACTGGCCAGTTCAACTTGGAGTTAAATGATGAGCTTCCTTGTCCTTGGCTTTGGACAACCACTTTTCCTGGCTGGGTCTCAATTTGTTTATGAAATAAGAATAATGTCTCTCTTCTGAGGATGCAGTGGACACATTTCCTGTCATGTCTCAGTGGCACATAGATATACGCACTGCTACCCAGTCCCTTGCCTGTGGCTCCATCACCTGGGATTCTGCACACGGGCTCTTTCCCGTGACTCAGGCAGTAACTCTGCCCTCTGCTGCCTTGAGGTCACTTACAGCCCTTACACTGTTTACCTCCTTTAAGGGGAACATTACTTTGTTTCCATGGACACTCATTAATGCATCTGTCACGGTTAGCAAAATGTGCTCTGTACTTTCTTTCTAAAATTTGAAACCTATTTTTAATTGTGTACATTAAAGTCCATAATGGAAAAAAATTTTGAATGTTCTCAACCCACAAAAATGACAAATATTTGAGGTGATACCGGAAACATTTTTTTGAACTATCACACTGTACTTGATAAATACACACAATTGTTATGTGTTCATTTAAAGAAATATTTGCAAAACATTTTTCAATGATTATAGTTCTGCATTCTTAACATATCTAGGTCCCATGGACAAAGAGGCTCTTCTCTCTCCTCTGTTTTCTCTCTAAATATAAATATATTTAATATCTTTACTACATACGTAGTATATTATATACAGTGGATCCTCAATCCACAAACTGAATTCTCTTTTCAGTTCTAGCTGTAAACTGAACTCCTAAGAATCAATCCAATTTCTTCATAAGGTCAATATTGAACCCATCGATTGAATTACATCTGGTTTTCAGCCAGCTCAGTTTTCCACTTGAATCATGGAAAGAATCAAGTTCGTAAGCTGAGGTACCTCCCTCTATATAACTTCATATAAAAATTTTGCAAAGCCAGTACAGAACTTTACTATGTTCAACATATTCTAATGTTGAAATTTTGATTTCATTTTTTAAAAAAACTAATCTTAAACCAATTACCAAATTTCGGAACCCACTGAGGGGTTGAAACTCTCACCGGGAAGATGTGAGGACACCGTGTGACACACAGTGGGCATGGGGTGGGTGAACCCCTGCTGGGAAGGTTCCCATTCCCTGGGCTGAGGTTCATTTTCTGATCTCTATGCTGAAGACACTTTCCTGGTGTGTTTGTCCCCTCATGGGACCATTACAGGACTCCACAGGCTGGGAGCCTAAACAAAAGACACCTCTTTTCTTCTGATGCTGGAAGCCAAAATCCATGATGAAGGTGGGGCAGGGTTGGTCTCCAGTCAGGGATCTCTTCCTGGTTTGCACAGGGAGTCAGCTCACGGTGTGTGCACATGTCTTTTCTCTTCATGGGGAGAGGTCAAGAAGAAGAAGAGAGAGAGACAAAGAGAGAGAGAGGGAGAGGGAGAGAGAGGAAAGAGCTTGATTTGCTGTTATGAGGACAGCTGTCCAACAGATCAGAGCCCTACCTTTATGATCTCATTTGCTCTCTGTAACTGGACTTATTTGAAGGACCTGCCTCCAAATGGGGCCCCTGGGTTTAGGGTTTAACATGTGAATTTGGGGGACACATTTTGGTCCATAATCCTAGTTTTTCCATCCAAAGCGTCCCATCTTACAGCTGCTGCTAGGATGAACATTAACCACTTGTACTCAAAGCCCTTTTCCCTGCACTGCACTGTCATCTGACACTATTCCCTTTTCTTCATCCAGAGAGCCACAGCTTCATGGAGGTTGTCATTGATCATATCCTGGACACACTGAGCCGTGAGGATCTGCAGCTGCTGCTGACCGATGATGTCGCCTGGGAGATCCTGGTGGAGATGACTGATCTGACCAGGTCAAAGCCTGCAAGGGGTGCCCTGGCAATGCCTCCCAGATTCCCACTGGCCTGGGGTTCTGAGGGGC
>PVLA01017252.1:0-17980 GCA_004027455.1 Hydrochoerus hydrochaeris
TCTTTCTTTTTTTCTTCTGTGTCTGCATGCTAAGGAATGAGTCCAGGCCTCAAAATCTTAGATATCCCATCTACCACCGAGCTGAGTTCCAGTCTCTGTCGTGTAGAACACATGGTACCCCACACATTTTCCCATGCCCAAGCCATTTATTCCTGTCTCCCTCTGTCCCCAGTTCTGCCTTTCTCAGAATGCCATGTATTTGGGATCGTATAATATAAAGCCTTTTCACCTTGGCTTCTTTTCACTTAGTAATATGCAGTCAGGTTTCTTCATGTCTTTTCATGTCTGGGTAGCACGTTTCTTTCCAGGGATGAACAGTAGCCCACTGTCCGGGTGTATCACATCTGTTTACCCATTTGCCTACTGATGAATATCTTTGTTCCTTCTAAGTTTAGGCAATTATGAATAAAGCTGCTGTAAGTACCCTTTTACAAGTTTTTAGGTGAACATAACATAAGCTTTTGACTACTGTGGAGTGACCTAGGATTGTATTCACAGGATCATAAAGTAAGATTATTTTGGTTTTGTGGGGAGGTGCCAAATGGCCTTCCACATCGGCCGCCCCAGTTTGCACTCTTACCAGCAGTGACCCATCATAGTTTCTCTGGCAGTTCATTCTGCTAGGGCCAGATGGCAGAAAACTGTAATGAAGCAGGACAATAAAGACCTGGTCCACATGTGGGGAGATATCCAAACTGAGGACCGTCCTGAGGCAGAACTGCACAGCACAGAAAACAGAGTGGTTCCTGCTGCGGACCCTAAGTTTTCTAGCTTGAAGAAAAACTACTGTCCTTAATGAGCACTATAATTTTTTGGGGAAAAAATTAAGTTGGAGGGGTAAAAGGGGTTCTGTTTTGCGTCCCAGATTCCTGCTAGTGGGGCTGAAGGTGACGATTAGTTGTCCAAGCCACAGGAAGGGAGAATAGGGCTCACTCGCCAAGATTTTTTAGTATTTATCATGTGCCAGTCACTATTATAAGAATATTACAGAAATCCCCTTAGTTAGGCTTCACTACAACCCAGTCAAGCAGAGGACATTGTTTTCATTTTGCAGGTGAGGGAACCGAGGCACAGAGATGTCAATTTGCTTGCCAAGTTCTCATGTTTAGTTAGTGGCAGAGAAAAGATTATCCAAGGAATGAAGGTGGGAAGGACTGAACCTTAGTGAACGGCAGTCCTCATGGAGGAAGGAAAGCCTGGGAAGAAGACTTGGATGGACAGCCGTGGGGCTAGGAGAGGACCGAGGGAGTGGTAATGAAGCAGCCAAACTTGGAGGTTACTAAAGCAAGGACCACAGGTCCTGGAGGAGGTCAGGTAGAGTCCCAAAGCAGAGTCAAAGTAATCAAGCTCATTCAGGATTCGGTTCACTGATTCCCAGTAAGGAAGTGAAACCTCTTTAGTGAATTTAAAAATAAAACAGAAAAAGTATTTATTACCCTTTCATTGCTTTTGGCAGCTAAAGTGAAAAAAATCCATGTTCTTCTCTTAAGTTTTCCATTATGTGTGGGCATGAGAAGATGGTGGGGAAGTGGGGGAGGCAGTGGGAAACAACTGTGCTGACTAAACACGTCAGAATCTGCGGCTGTGCCAGAACCTGAAGGAGGTAGGAGGGAGCCTGGCAGCCTCCCTGTGCTGGCCTCACCCGCCTGCCACCATCCCCACCCTGGCTCTGTGACTGATGAAAGTGGGCGGCAGGGGTGTGGCTCTTCCATAGCACTAGGGACCTTCCCCAGGGCTCCGACTTCCGGTGTTGCCCTGGGTCACTAGGTTGGCTGTCCACTGCTTGTCACCAGGCTGGCTTCAGGATGCCTTCTGTTCTGAGCCACTGTGTAGCACATTCAGACAGGCACAACCCCTGCAAAATGCCTCGCGTTCTGAGCCACATGAAATAGGCCTGTTGCCACCTTCAGTAAGAGAAGAGAAAATTCAAGTCCTCATTCATTCATTCATTCATTCATTCATCATTTCACTCATGATCACCACACATAAAACTGTGACAGGTGGATTATGTGGGATGAACCAGGAAGGGGAATTCAATCAGGCATGATTTTTGCCCTCATGGGGTTTATAATAACGAAACAAAACGAGCAAATAAAAGATTATAAAACTGCACCTTGTGATAAGGAAACAAATACATGGCGAAAAAGACAAAGGAGTGAAGAAAGACCGGTCACGGCTCGACTTCCTGTGCCCACACACCTGCTTCCTTTTGCCACTAAGGCGTAAGAGAAGGCCACATGTCCTTGCAGCTGGCTGGAACCTCATGGTCAGTTCTGACCAGGGTATTCAAAGTGGGGTGCTTCCATGATAAAAACCCTAAAATCTTCGCATGCATTTGGCAGCTAGTGACAAATAGCATGGAAATGAACAGTGGAGGCCGGAGCAATGACAATCCTTGTAACACAGAGGTTGGTGAAACCAGTCTCTGTGTGCGATTGAAAAGAAGATTATGTAGCTAAAGAAAGTGTGACTCTTGGGGAAAGATGGTGAGAAATGTTTCTCGTGTATGTTGACTGCTATGGCCTTTGTTTTGATACAGCTCTGTAAACTCAAAAAGAACTGGTTAATTTGTGAGCAAATATAAAAAGGATATCTCAGAGAATGGGGCCTTGCAAAATTGCAGCTCCTAACTGGCTTGAGACTTCAAACACGAAGACAAAAATTGATAAAGCTTTAAAATTTAAAGTCCATTAAGATAAACCCTTGGAAATATTTCTTGCCAAGAGTTGCCAGTTTCTGGTGCAACTTCAATTTCCCCTTTCTGAGTATTTCTCATGGGTGTCCCATGTTCCTCCACCGTGTATCTTTGCAGAGAACTGATTAGTCTGTCACTATTAACTCATAGATCTATTAGCCAAGAGGAACCACATGAAAACCTGGGCTGTGAACAACACACTCTGACCGGTTTGGACTCCTGTCTTTACTGAAGAAGGATCTGTGTCACGTGTGGTAGGGTGGGATGGGGTGGAGAATGTCACAGGAAGCATCGACCATAACAGCCCCAGGGATCACTCCTTTCGTTCTGGCACTCGGCAAGATTCTACGTCATTGTTCCCTTGCAGTATGTGGACCACATACTGTGCTGAAGCATTTGACAGCAAGAAGTTGAGGACTGCACCCCTTTTGTGTCTTCCTGCCATGGCAATCATGAACGATGTCAGTTAACTGGATTGAGGGATGTCTAGAAAACTGGCGAGGTCCCCTGATGAGCACGTCTGTCAGGGTGTTTCCAGAGAAGATGTGTGCGGGTCAGCAAAGGGCATGGGAAGACCCTTCCTGTATGTGGGAAGCACCATCAGAAGGCTGGGGGACACAAAGAAACCAAAACGTGGAAGAAGGGGGAGCCCTCCTGGGTTCATGCTTCACCCTGATTCAGCAGGTGCAATTCTTGCTGATACTATCCCATGTGCACATCAGACTCCAGATTCTTCGGCCCTTGAGCACAGACATGCACCAGCAGCTCTCTGGGAGGCTTTCAAGCCCTTAGCCTCAGGCTTTTAGGCTTCGGAAGGCCTCAAATTTCTACACACACACACACACACACACACACACACACACACACACACCCCATACACCCATTCTGCAGACAGCCACTGTGGGAAGATTCAGCCTCTGCTCCTGTAAGCCAATCTACTAAGTCACCTCTCATGATTTTATATATTCTATTGGTTCTGTTTCTTTGGAGAACTGTAATGCACAGCATGAGGAGCGCTTGGGTTGAGATAAGGGTGTTAAATTTCAAAGCAATGTGGAAAACAGGTACCCTAAAGCATATGCTTTGAAGTGAGAAATGAATGCTTTGAATTGAGCCATCAAGATTGGGGGTCACTATCGCTACACAACATAGTCTAAGCTGTCTAATACGGAAGGCCTCTTGAGCATGTGACATTTCAAATGAAGCTTAAAGAATGAGACAGAACTACCAGAGAGAACATGCAAGCTCATGGAAATGTTACGTGCAAGGGATTTGAAGCAAGAAAGAGTATATTGGATAGGCACCAATATCTTGGACAGCAGAAGCGTGATTATCAGAGGTGTGGTTGGTTAGAGGGGATGGGAAGCAGAAGTGGTCAAAGGATGTATAATAACAGTTGAAGAGGAGGAATTTTTCCAAAGTATAGAGAAATAAGGTAAATGAGTTCTCGTGGAAGGCCCGAGGAAGAGAATGGGTGGGGGAGGGAGAGAAATGAGAATGGCTCGTGCAACAGTCAGTCTCGCTTTTTGAGACAGGGTCAGTGAGTTCAGGCTGGCTTTGAGCCCATTTTGCAGCCCAGGCCGGTCTTGAACGATCCTCCTGCCTCAGCCTCCCCAGTGCTGGGATTACAGGTGTGCACCACCACACCCCGATATGTGGTAGGCAATCTTAAGTGTCAAGTTGATTGGACTAAGAGACTCATGAAGAGGTGGTTGCATGGATCACGGGGCACTATGCTCATCTGTGGATTAGTGCCCCAATGCTCGAAGCTGAAGGTGCTGTTAAGAGAGAGGGGTCAGTTGGGTGTAGATCCCTGGGGGTGCACTTTTGGGGAGTACATATTGGGTGCTCTTCCCTGGTGCTCTACTTCCTGCTTCCTGGCTGCCAGGAAATAGGCAGGTTTGCTCCACTGCGCCCTTCCACTATGATGCTACCATGGTGAAGCCAGCTGATCATGCACTGAATCCTTGGAAACCTTGAGCCAAATTAAACCCATCTTCTTTAGGTTGTAAGTGATGGGCACCGTGTTCCAGTAACGGGAAAGCTGACAAATACAACCGCTAATTACTATGAACTTTCATTTCTACATGATTAAAATGCTCTAAAACTTTGTGATGGTTACCTGTGGTGACTTCATACATTCTATTCTTAGAACAAACAAAAATATTACGCTCTACCTTTTATGTGGGTGTGTTTTAGATATGAATTTTATCTCTATAGCTTTTTAAAAAAAATATTAAGATAACATGTTACAGATTTTTCAAATACATTACTTAACATAAACACTATACTGCAATTTTTAATCTGTGGGAAGATATTCTCTTTAAGATCAGGAATACTATAGGAATCCTGTTCTGAAGATAATACCACAAGAGTTCTCATTGGGGAGGATGAGAAGAATGCTTGGTATGTAGCTCATGGGAAGACAATTTCAGTGAACTTTCAGATTCAGAGAACCTCCCTTTCAACAGTTTTTTCTTGCTTTCATTTCTGAGAAATGGTTTTTGGTTTTCTGAAACCCAATCCTGACACTGATAATGATAGTGTAGAGAAGAGAAGCACTCTGAAGAAAACCAAACATCCCATAACCACTGGTTTTCCAGTGAGCTTTACAGGCACATCACCCAGTCATTGAAGAAAGTTGAGTCAGCGCTCACGAGGGAAACAGATTTAACATAAAATATATGAATATCTAAGGGTCTGCAAGGCTTCCATTGGCTTCCTGCAGAGTCACATGTGCAAGGGGTGCCAAAGGCCTCTCTGTGTGCTGGAGCTGGAAAGGATCCAGCCAGAGGTCCAAGGCTTGGAGCTCACCACAGTATCCCACGTATGTCCACATCGGGAGGCTGAAGGATCTGCCATGGGGGCCGGAAGTCAGCATCCAAGGTGGGGGTGCAGACGGAAGCTCCTCTGCAGAAAGCGAAGCCAGCCCCTTCGTCCTTACCTTTCTGTTCCACTCAGGCTATTGGTAGGTCCACTCACATCCAGGTCTGGTCCTCTGTCTTCAGTCTGTCCCTTCAGTCACACCCAGAACTATGCCAGTACCAGCAGTTGGATGTTTCTTACTCAAACTGACACAACAGTTAACTATCATGAAAGTATCAGAGTCAAATTTTCAAAAGTTCTTTTACATATTAAATTCCGTTAAACATGATTTAGTCCACTCTCAGGAGAGTTTGAGGGTTCTCTTGACCCCATTCATGTGTTAGCCTATTTCCCCTGGGGCTGAACTTCTGACTATGTCCTCTTGGACCATAGCTGCATGTTGAGGGCTGGACAGTTTTGAGTAGATCCAGAACTAGAATAGGTCACTGGCCCCAAGGTCAGGGTAGAAGGTGCATGATGCTTGATTCAGACGCGGGTCCTGGGAGAAAATTCAGCCTAGTGGGCAGAACCCGGACACTCAGTGTTTAAAAAGTCTATAATAAGGACAGACCTGGGAAATCCGTGGTTGGGGGAGTGCAGAGGTAGGAAACCCAACAAATGGTGTTGAGAGACCCAAGGTGACAGGACACTATCTCAGCAGTGCAGCTGTGTCTGGGAGGAGTTTCGTAGTGTGAATTGCAGCTGACACATTTTGATCCATGAAGCTCTTAAACTCGACCTTCTGCCTCCTCACGATGTGACACATTTCATGTTGCCATTCCCCTGGCTTTTGGGACCCAGCTCATTTGTCCTTTAGCTCCTCGTTATGTGTATCACACGTCATCTGCTCAAGCTTCCTCAGGACCCTGATGTCATACCCTTTCCATTCCCTGCATAGTTTTTAGAACCCCCTCTGTCCTAGATTCTAGATGCTCTCAGCTATACACTCGAGGACAGCAGGACACCTGCTTGTCCTGTTCCTTGTTGTACCCAGCAATACCAGGTACCTTTTATAGATACCTGGCTTAGCCCAGGTGTGGAGTAAATATTTAATGATTATGAACTAATTGATAAACCAACTAATGTGTGAATTCATTTAGTTGGAAAAATGAATAGATAGATACAATTTTCTGTAGCTGAAACCAAACCCTTGACTAAGTAACAGGAGCCAGTGAGAAGAAAGTTGTCACCTTTCTCAAAGCATGAAGAAGAGAATGAATACAGATTTTAAGAGTGAGGAAATAAGCTATTATAAGAAGGTGGTAAAGCCCTGATTTGGACAGTGTAGAGGGAAACCAGGAAAATACGAGCCACCCTTATTTTAAGAAATAAAGAGAATAAATAAACTGTACTAGGGGAGGGGACAGAAAGCTCAACTTTCATCAGAGTTCAGTTCCAAGGAAGACTTGGGTAAAATGGTCCACACAGTGGTGGTAAAAATAGTGAAATTTTGTTCCTAGTGGAGTTGGGGGAATTTGCAGAGGGAAGAAAACATCTTAGACGTCTTGGAGGAACAGAGTATGGATGAGAAAGGGTCTAGCGATAAGAGGGAAAAAAGATGTTTTTGTTTGAAGATGCAGTTTCGCAGAGATGATGGTCCTAGCAGAAGTCTGTGCCTCAAATCTGTGACTGGTAGTGAGTTTACAGCGTACCTGCCATTACCTGGTCTGATCCCAGAGAGTGGGCTCTGATAGTTCTGCTGAGAGGGTCGAGACGCCTGCCGCGTGTAGGAAGAAGTCAACAGACGCCATCTCATGCAATAGGCAAGGGGTTTTATTGTCCAAGCATGTGTGGGGCTCACTGAACATGCAGGAACAGAGAGCCACAAGGTGTGCCGGGGCATGGCTTTTAAACTACCGAACAAAGGGAGGAGGGGTCTTTGCAAGCGTGGTCACAGAAGCAGATGGCATTGGTTAGTTTAAATGGCTTTCTACATTCATTGGAGGGGGCGACTATAGGGTGGTCTAGAGTTGGGCGGTGGAGGGTGCTTCCTAATATGGGCAGCAGATGCCCAGGGAAGGTACACTCCATAAATTCCTTAAACATGGGAGGGGGCTGTTTCTACCTCGCAACCCAGGTTTTCTAGTCAGCTTAATCCTTGTCTGTATTTAATCTAGACAGCTTTAACTATAATGGCTCAATTCCCAGAATATTGGGAGGAGATGAGCGGCATGGAGCAGCACAGACCATGCACTGTTAATAAGAGAAAATTTCTCTTACACTGCATGACAGCTGCCTTCTAAGTATTCCCACAGGAAAAGCAGCTCTTTGTCACTACAGCGGTGCTGTGTGCTAGGAAATGCTGGTGGGAGGGGCAGTGGTTAGGAAGGGGAGTGGAACTCAGAAAGAATATTATGGTGCTTGACTCTTCTCTGACAATTCACTAGTTCCACAGGCTACTTATTTTCCCCAAATAAGCCTAGTGGATAATCCCTAGCAACAAGCAATTCATTGATAACTGTCCTGCCACCCTCCGGGGGATTAGGCAGACAGGTCTCTTAAGGCAGGAAAGAGCCATTGAGTAAATGAATCCAATCCTTGGTCTAAAACTGAGCATTGCTTTGGAGCTCTTATGTGCAGTGTAGATCTCTGGGGGCTGTTCCCAAAGGGGTGCAGGCTAGGAGCACTTGTTTAATGACACAGTCTGTAAGGAAGGCTACCCAGTACACTCCTCTCTGTCTTGATAAGTGGCCTCTCCTGTCCTCTGATAAATGAGGATGCCCAGTCTCAGAGGAGCTAACTTGTAAAACACAGAAATGTACCCACCTTCAAGGCCATGTTCTTTTCGGTCTGCCGAACCTCGGCAGCCACGGAGTAAAGACTTGGCATTGTTAGGAAAAGAGGAAAAGGGAGCCCCACAGCCAAAGGCAGGTCTCATTTGAGGCCAGAGAGGGACCAATCTGGGCGAAGGGACCGGAAAGGCTACTCTCTCACAGTCTTTGAGGTTCCTAGAGTGTAGGGAAGGGAAATTGTCACCAAGGGAGTGGTTGTATGACCCAGGGGGCCAGAGCAAGGGCAAAAGGGAGTGACTGTGCCTGCTGACCGGGAGGGGCAGAGCTCACTGGAGGACAGTGATCACTGGGCCATCAGGGCTACTGGCTGCAGGGCTCCCCAGGGGGTGACAGCTGGGTCTCCTAACCTCATCAGCCCAGGACCTTTTGCTCTGGGAATGGAAATCTGAAGTCCACAAGGCTTAAAGGGAAAGGGGCTGAAGTGCTGTGACAATCTGATTCCTTTAGGTATCATGGAAGTAGTTAGAGTTTGTGTCAGAGCAATGCTGCTTGGTAGAGAAAAATTGTTCTATGTAGCTGCAGTGTGAATATTTCTGGCTTAACCAATGTTCTTTAAATAAACATGTAAAACATTCTGTGCTGACCTGTGGGGAGCCACAGAGACAGCTTTCTTTGAGTTTCCTTGAAAAGAAGAGCAACTATCTCCATTTTGGGTAAACTTAGTCCTATCTCCATGACCCCACCCAGTGACCCCTCAAATACGTGGTTGAGCCAGGCGGGATGGAGAGCCGTGCTGCATGATGTTGGTTGGGTCCAAGACTTGAGAAAGAGGTTATGACTTCCCAGGGCAAACGGGATTGTGCATCAGAGCTGAAGCACTGACCCCGAATTATTAGATACCACCTCACCTCAGCTGTGTTATGCAGATTGGGCTCTCTCTCTCTCTCTCCCTCTCTCTCTCTGCATTTCATGCCTTCTGCATATAGCAGAGGTGATCTCAGACCTCCTACCTAGCCCAGCTCATGGTGTCAGGGCAGTCACAGAGCAGTCATGTATTTCCTGCCACCCTCACTGTCACTCAGCCCCAAGCCACTCCTCTCATGGAGAGTTAATAAAATCAAGGTGAACACCATCTTGGCTGGACTTAGTGGTAGATTGGAATTAACTCACTAGAATGCCAATAACTTATATTTGGGATTACAAATATAAACCTTGCTGGACCGAGGACGGGAAAGGGTTCTCAATACTGACCAACGTGGTGGTCATGGAGTAAGAATTCGGACCGCACTGAGGGTAGCCGAGCACAGCTTAGCCAGTCCTATGTCCTGCGGGAGAGCAGGCAGGGGAGAGTTGATGTGACCAAGGCAGCTGGTTCTGTCCCGGTGCAAGGCAGGACAGGGACCGAGTATGAGGGAAGTACTGACACTTGACTGGGTCCTGAGCTTTGGTCTCTTATGAAAGAAAAACTAAAACCCAGGGTCTTTGAATGTTTCCCATAAAGGGACAGCAGTTCTGCCGTCAGGAGTTGGCTGAGACGCAGATTGTTGCGACAGAAATGTAACCAGTGTTTTCCCTGTTTGCTCAGTGGCAGCTGTAGGTCAGCAAAGACAACCTAAAGGCGCTGCGGTTCGCTTTCAGACTGGAGGAAACAAAGTGACAAGAGAGTTCCCCACCAGGGAGAGGGGAAACCAGGCCCTTGCTTTCACAAAGCCGTAGGGTGGGGCAGGCCAGGGCAAAGGGCTGAGGGCCAGTTGCAATGAGAAAGTGAAACCCGCAGGCCTGAGAAGCCTGGACCCCAGTCTGCCCAACCCCTCGGTGAGGGCGCGCAGGGCAGCAGAGGCAGAGGCTCCCGGGCCTGGGCGGGCTCCCTGGGCCAGGCGCGCCATGGACAAGTTTAGGGTGGTGCTGGACTTTGTTTGTACCTCAAGCACCGCAGCACGCTGGGCTACGGGCTGGTGGCCCTGCTGACGGCAGGCGGGGAGCGGCTCTTCTCGGCCGAGGCCTTCCGGTGTCCCTGCAGCGCGACCTGGAACCTGCCCTGCGGCCTGGTCTTCCTGCTGGTGCCGGCGCTCGCGCTCCTGCCGCTGGGCTACGCGCTCCGTGGGCGCACCGGGCGCCTGCTCGCCGGCTGCAGAGAGCGCGCCCAGGGCGACGGGGCGCGGCAGAGCGCCAAGGTCTGCGCGCAGCTGAGCGCCCCTCACCTGGGTGGCCGTGGCGCTGCTCGGAGGCTCCTTCTACGAGTGCGCGGCCAGCGGGAGCGCGGCGCTCGGGCGCTACCTGTGCCAGGGGCGCGCCCTGCGTGCGTCGAGCAGCTGCCGCGGGTGCCGTGCGGCCGGGCCGAGCCGGCCGAGGTGCAGGAGCTCCTCCCCGAGGTGGGGCGCAGCGCGGGGGGCGCGGGGCTGAGGTCGCGCGCGTGGGAGATCGGGTGGGGTGGGGGAGGCTTTTCTGCAGAAGAGATCCCCGTTTCCAGCGAGGCAGAGACACGTGTGTAAATAAGATGAATGAAAAGAAATCAGAGCTGCGGCACAGCCACCCCGTGCAGTGCCTCCCACGCGAGGCTCCGAGCGCCCTGGGGGGGGGGGTGGTCACCGTGTCCTCTCCCCAGGGGCACTACCGGCCCTGGGAAGGTTGCCTGGCTCGGAGAAAGCAGGAGAATTATTACAGTTAGATGGATCCGCCTGGCCGGAAAGTCAGCAGCCACAGCGCAGAGGTTCCCGAGAGTGTGCATTCCTCTCGCCCGAGTTGTGGAAATTGCGTGCTTTGAGCTCGGGTGTTGGGGGCACCCATGGGCCCCTCCTTGGGCCTTTGACTTAAGCTGCGGCTGATTTTCCAAGCAAGAGGTTGGATCACCTGAATTGCCCTGTACCCTTGGGGTGACAAAACTTTAAAGTGTTGTTTGTCCTTATCAAGGCGAATAGTTTAAAGTTTACGTGACGATCTTTCAAGCTCTTATTTAGAAAGTAATCGCATTTCTATTTTGTTGTGTTTTCTTAAGGTGCTGGGCTGGGTTCTGATAGCCGTGGTTATTCTTTTCCTAATGATTTATACATCTGTGGCCCAATGTCTGTCACCGATTAGTTACCTGCAGCTGCAATTCCGGAAAATCTACTTGGCAAAGGAGAAGGAGATCCTTAAAAGTCAAGCCACGGAGCACGCAACCAAAATGGCCACAAACAATGTTGAGTGTTTCTTCAAGAGCTCAAGTCCCGAGCATCTCCTCACTCCGAGTGGAAGGGACTGGCAACAGATTTCCTCCCTGTACACGTTCAACCCCAAGGACCAGTACTACAGCATTCTGCACAAGTACGTGAACACAAGAGAGAAGGGAGGCAACACCCTGTCTGTGGAAGGGGATGCCGCCACTGCTGAGCTTTAATTTGTAGATTCCGTGGGTATCAGCAGCGCACCCGATTTAGGATTGCACAAATAGGAAAGAGAGTCCTTTTAAATAATGCTTTAGCATAAAAAAATCGGTCGTGTGACTGCTTTTCACCTAAATCGTGGGCTTTCATCTCTGAAAGTGAAATATGAAGCTGAAGCTCTTTATTACAGTATTGAACAAAGAGAGCCAAGCAAAAATGAGGCCTATAAACTGGCAAAGTCTCATAGCCTATTCTGGCGTCCTTCTGAAATAGCAAGACTCCAGTCTTTTAGAGCTTTTTTCAGATAACAGATTTAAGTGTCAGAATGGTAACAGAACAATTGAACTGCAGACCTTTCTTGGTTAGCTGATGTTAATCTCAAATTCACATTCTCTGCAACCACAGCTCATTAAGAGCCTAAACATTACCCACCGTAGCCCGCGTAGCCCGCGCTCTGTGCCAAAATGGGAAAGGAATGGACTTGAGTCAAGTTCACGATCACCGTTCAAATAGTACATTTTATGGGTCTGCTGTGGTTACGATAGAAAATTAATCGTGAAAAGGAAGATAGTTTTTTTTTAATACAAAAATTGAGAAGTAGTTTGGGATGGCCGTAGACAATAACTTTTGTTTTTAGTTTGTAAAATTAGAGGAAACATTCTAAAGCTATGGGAAGTTTAAAATACTCTAAAAGGATACCATGATGGACCCCCCCACACTCCAGTCATAGGCAGCTGTTAACTAGAGTATATGGAAGTCAGATAAGACCTATACAAATAATCACAAATGGAAACATTATGCACTACAAATATATACGAATACACAATTTTAAAAATAATTAAAACTACAAATTATGACCTGATTGGGATTAATGCCAGGGCTTTTCAGGAACTCTTGTCTTCCTTTGGCTTGTCATTCCTGCCCATTCCTCAAGTGTAAGATTGCTTTTTGCACTTTTAAAAATGAGGCAGCTAAGCTTGAAGCCGTAACACAGCTGAGCACTGATCCTGTTTAGCACATCTCCCCATCTGGGCAGAACTTGGCACCTGCTTCTCTTCTCTTTGCACTTTTTTTGCACGGGGCTGTTATCTGTGGGACTGAATATCCTGCTGTTGAGAATTACGTGTAACGAGAAAAATGGCAGAAGGAACTACACAATCCGTTTTTTCCATTCTCTAAAAGAATTGTTTTGAAAAATCACATCTGGGGCTGGGGATTTAGCTCAGTAGCTAAGTGCAAGGTTGTGAGTTCAATCCCCAGTACCAAAAAAAAAAAAAAAAAAAGAAAAGAAAAAGAAAAATCATATCCATTCTACTGTCATTTATGCTTTTTATTATTTCAACCGCTAGTATTTTTTGTGTGTATTTTTGGCTTTCAAGAGTCTTTTTTCTGACCTACTAATAGTAGCTAGATCTTTGTAGTATTGTATTTGCTCCCTTTTGTGGGTTTATGCTCCACCTTTTCTGGTACAATCTTTAGTAATTATTGTGAAAATGTGTATGCTTCAAATTAACAGATTATAACAGAAAACTGTGAAATAAAAAAATGAAATTACCCTATTCCTTTGCAATGTATGCTTCTCAGAAATAGTCTGTGTGTAGAAAAATATTATCATGCTATAAACTGAGACCAGGCAATAAAGGAACAAATGGCAAGTGCTTGGATAAACTGAAGACTTTGCCTTATAAACAGAGTTAAGAGTCAGGAAATTGCAGCGCAGTGCACTGAGGCCTAATTGGAACAAAACAACAAAGAACTAATAAAATCTGCTGAGGACAAAATTCTAGGCACAGTAACAACCAGATATGGTAATTTTTAATTTTAAACCTATCGAGTTTAAAAACAGCACCAGTGACCCTGCCAAAGACAACTGTCCATTTCACATGCCAGAAGTGACAAATAAGCCCCTAGGTTTGGGTGCTGCTCGGCGTCACCCCTGAAAACCCCTCTTAACTAGCGAATGCTTTTCTTTGTTCTAGTAAACACGCCGGGTCGTTCACCACTGTCTTCAGGTCTAGAGTTCAGAGGGAGAAAATTGGTTACAAAATGTTGTATAGCTTTTCACGTAACATATGAATAAAATATTCCATGCAAGGTTCTCTGTCAGCATATAACAATTGCACTGTTAAGAACTCACTGTGTAGAACTCTGTTGGTCAGTAGGATATGGTTCCTTTTTGGTAACACATGCAGACCTTCACATACCTACACACGCGCATTTGGAGTCTAATATTGGCACATGGGTCTTTGTTCCAAAATCATATGCACCTTTGATCTTCAGATTTGGGGCCAATGAATAATACATATTAACGAGGTAATTAGAAAAGATTCAAAGGAGCCCTTATAGTAGTATGGAGATTTAAAGTTAAGAAAGCCCTTTGGCATATTTGACCTCATGTCATTCTCATGAGTTCATATGCTACCCTTGAAACACATCACTCATGTTTAGGAGTAAGAAATCTAAAGGTGGAGAGGTTGCATGACTAGTCTGAGGTCACATGGTCCACCATGACAAAACCAAAGCTAGCAAGACATTCCTCCCTGACATATGTGGTTAAATATGGCCACATCGCTGATTTTATTATTGGGCCAAACGTCTTCCTTCATAGTCTGTGTGCTTTCGTGAGCAGATGTGATACAGATGTTCTCACTTACCCCCAGCACATCACATTTCATTTTGAAACTTGGAAGCTGCTGTCGCTAAGATCTGTTTAAACACAGTGTGACAAGACACAGCAGGGTGGGCTGCTGCTTACCAACGCTTGGGACCTGCACCCAAATGGGCTGAAGAACGGGCTGGTTCAAGGGGAACTTCTATGCTCTGTGTGTATTTATTTGCTGGTTTACCAAATAATTCTTCGGAATCATTCTTTGCTTTGTGCTGTCCTGAAATTGTAATCTTAAAAGAGATTCAGACACAGTATTAGCCACTAATATTTGCACAACAACAAAAACATTGTTATCAGAGATGATTCTACATTGTACTGAGTACTGGCAAGATAGTTGCACCCAATTTTCATGCTGAAATTAAGCATGGTCTCTTTGTTCCATCTGAAGCCATAGCTAGAAATATCAATGTTCTATTAATTTATTAAAAATGCAAATCCTGAGGATAGCACCCAAAAAGAGTAGAATTAAGGTACCCACATGTCTGTAGCTGAAAACATCTTGGAACTCACCAGTATGTGGAACTCCCAAGGTGTTTGCTCTGTGTCAAATCCTGGCCTCCCTGGAGAGTGAAACCTTGGGTCGATCTAGTTTTTATCTCTGCCTCTTTATTGCCTATTTATTAAATATCTGTTGTGAAGGGCAATATAGACTTTGGAACTGATAATCTCATATTCCAACCCAATGAGAGAGACCTGAATAAGAAAGGGTTATATTCCATCAAATACTTCACTATGCAAACCAAAATATTAAGAAGTTCCAAATGAAAGAAAAAAATCAGATAATTTATTGTCACCTCAAAAATTGTGGGGTGTTCAGCACAGAGAAGAGTATGTGAAGCATTTATATATAACTGAAAAAAATAATTACAAGAGCAAACACCTGTGAAATCACCACAGAAAGGAAAGAAAGAATGTTAGTAGCACTCCAAAACCTCTGCCCCATGAACCTCTGATAATTCCAGCTCTCTTCTAGAAGCGGGACATGATAATTTCTTTACTCTGATTTATAGTCGTACCACCTACATGTGCATTTCCAGACTGTTAATGTTTAGTTTTGCATGCTGTTTAATCTTTCTGAGGAAGAAATTATCCTCTAAGAATGCTGTGCAATCTTTTGTATTTGTTTGCATTTGAAAGATTCATCCATAGTTTGTCTAGGAAAGTTTGTTCTGACTGCAGTATTTCTCTGCGTGCGTATTATCCCAAGGTAGTCTTCCATTTTACTACTCACTTGGGTTATCATCAGTTTTTGGCTCTGACAAGCAAGGATGGAGTGAACATTCACTCTGGCTCACATGCACGAGTGTTTTTCCAGCATTTGTTCCAAGGAATAGATAGTTGCACAAGCATATGTGTACACTGCACTTTATTAGATAATTGTCAGATGTGGTTTATCCATCTACATAGTTCTCACTGCTTTTTTCTTCTGCAATCCTTGATATTTCTAATTGCTTACTTTTTGTCAACCCAGTAAGCGTATAATAGGGTAATAGCTCTCGTTGTGATTTTAATTGGCATTTCCCTCGTCATCAAAGGCTTTAGACCTCTTTTCATATATTGACTAATAATTGGATATTCCCTTCTATGAGATACCTATTCAAGACTTTTGTCTATGTTTAATATTTTGGTTGTGTATCTTTTTCCTATGGGTACATCAGATTTCATTTGCTTAACCCAACAAACATTTGAGGACCTGCTGTGTTCTGGGTATGTTCCTGTTACTTGGTCTATATCAGTGAACCAACAAAAGAGATGCTCTCCTCCTAACACTTTTGACACTTGCATGCAGTTGGGGACAGAGAAAGCAAGGTTACAGTAAAGCTGATTTAGCTCAGTGGCATAAGCACCTGCCTTGCCAGTGCGTGGTCACGAGTTCGATCCCTGGTACCAATTAAAAACAAACAAAAAAAAAACAACAAGTAAATACCCGGAGCTGTAAAGATGAGAAGTATCCACTCTGAAAGAAAAGAAAAAGGAGAGCTCGCTAGTAAACACTAGAAGTGTGGAGAGAGGTGTAGCCCTCACTGAGAAGCGCTCCATGAGCACTATCTTGAAAGGAGGAAGAGTTAGTCAGTGTGTCCTGAGAATAGTAAGTTAGAAGACAAAAGCGGTCCACAAGCTCAGAGAGGTGAGGAAGTGGAGGGAAGAGATCATGTGAGATCGTTGGGCCATTGTTAAGACGTGGGCTTTTACTGTAGATGAAATGCATGATTGCTTCACAAACTCCCAACAATGCCTAAGTCATCTGATGACTGGGTCCGTCCATCTCACTGTCTCAGGCAATTCACAGAAGGCTAGAACAAACAGGAAGTGATACAGTCCCTCTAGACTCTGGTGGTCCTTGTCCTGGAACTAGAGAAATGATGCTTAGTTAGCCAAGAAAGTGCTGGGCTTGGTGAATAAGCACCACCAACAAGAACAAAACATGCTGGTTTTGTATAGAGTTTTGAAAAGCGGTAGCTTTCAGGAAATTTGCGAATTTAAGAAGCAGGAATTGTGCATCGGTCCCATTGTAAGCATATAAGTATAATTCATAAAATTAAAGCTATTGCCGAGTAATCAGCATGCGGCAGTGTGAAACTACCACTGGTAGTTCTGGTTAAGTCAACCAGAAACGAGACTCTAACTACATCACCAAACGGAACTTTAGAAGCTAGGTTGTTTTTGTCCTTCAGAGACAAGCAGTTTCCTAGGTCTTAGGGTCTAGATAGCCTCCCCCACCTGTCCTCAGCCCAGATGAATGAGGAGAGTGTGCAGACGCTGGCCCCAGGGAAGCCCAGGGCCCAGCTTCTTTTCCCGAGAAAGGGGGTACAAGGAATTGAAGATAACTAAGGGTGATAGAGCAAGTGTGGAGAGCTGGGTGAGCTCTGTGCCCCCCTCCTGTGCTCCTCACTGTAAAGGACCCCCACCCAGCTGCACAAGGTGAGCAGGTGGTCCAAGACAGAGGGGCCCCTCTGTCTCCTTAGAGTGAGCTCTGAATAAAGCCTTTTATACCCAAATAAATGATTTGATCAGCAGCAAGCAAAGGAACCTGCTGTGCACATGGACCTAAGTGACTGATTTAAAAAAATGACTGTGGGCTAACAAGTTATTATCACTTTCAGAATCTGTCACCAAAGGGAAGAGGTGGGCAGACGTGACAGGTTTCAGTTTCATTCCATTGTGTCCTAGTTAAAGCTTGAGGTATTGCTGTGCCCTTTTCTGTCCATGCCGCGTCCTAGTCCATCCACGCCTTGTGACAATCGCTTCTCCAGGAAAAGGACACTGCATGTGGGAATTGGGTGCAGGGATCTTGGAATGTTTTGTACTGATAATTGTAATTTGTGTAGTTCACATGTGTATGTTTTTATGTAATGCTCAATATGGAGTCGAAGGTGGAGACTCTAGGGGGGTTGCTGGAGGCCCTCTAGATAACCCCTTTGTGAGGACTGATTGTGGGGTTTTGCCTTCTGTGAATAATGTGAGAGAGTTTATACAAAAGCTTTAAATGAAAGAGCTCATGGAGGAGGATTTACAAAATTCCTGTGAGACAACTGCCCTGAGACACTGGACAGGCAGCCAGAGACGGGCAACTAGGACACATATGTTACGCCACCGGCCGCCTAAGACAGGCACAGGACCAATTGCTGTCCTGCAGGCCCATGACGGGTAAGGCCTG
>PVLA01017253.1:0-17983 GCA_004027455.1 Hydrochoerus hydrochaeris
TAACATAGATGGCCTTGATATGCTATACTGGTAATAGTGCACCAGGATTTAAAACCCACATTACTCACACTACTCTGCTTAGATGTATTATATTCTGTTCCAGTCATTCTACCTGTACTAGATTTGAGGGCACAGACAGCAATCCCAAAAATAACAGGATACAGTACAGTAATCATCCTTAATTTCCTATTAACTTAATTTAAAGCTCTGTATAACCTACACTGTTTTACCATGACTGATCATAATCGATTCTGGTTTGTTAGATTGCTGTTTTGTATTGACAGATTTTATTCAAAGCTGTTATGATTGATAGTATCAAGTCTGAGAGTATAGGCAACTGCACTGAAGATGACAAGATTCACTAGACTATCCACTATGGTTTGATTATTATCTGCCTTTGAAATTTTATACTGTCTACAATGTTTTATTTTTACTAATATTGTTATGTACTGCTATATTCAATTATGCCTGATGATATAGACAATTCTATTGAAGCTAATAAGAAACAACACAGTAATCATTGTAGATCACCTTGTACTGTGGTTTTATATGACATTTTGGTATCATGTTTTTATAGGAATTTGTTTAGTTTTGTCTTGCTAGGTTTTGTTTTTCCCTCTAATACAGAAAGGATAGAAATACATGTAGAGACCCATTGCATGTGTAGCTGTTTACAGTCTCCCTATTTGGATATCTACTTTGTATGCTTTAGTTTTGTAACGTGAACAACTATTTATAAGAGGAATATATGTAATTTATCAACTAGTGATTTCTTACTATCTTTTCTTTTTGAAATTCTGTATTATCTCTACCCTTTACATGCTTTTGTTTCTCTTTAAATAAAAAAAATTTTCAAAAAAAAAACAACAAAAAAAACCCCCTCAGAATTAATAACCAACTTGAGCAATGTAGCAGGATATAACATCAACACACAGAAATCATTAGCATTTGTGTACACCAATGAATAGGATGAGAAGAAAATTACTAAAATAATACCATTCATACTAGCTTCAAGAAAAATGAAATAACTAGAAATTACTTTAACCAAAGAAGTCAAAGACCTCTACAAAGAAAACTACAGAAAGGACACTGAAGCAGATATCAGAAAAGGAAAAGATGTTTCCTGCTTCTGGAGAGGTACAATCTATATTGCCAAAATGGTCATATGCCCAAAACTATCCAGGAACACAAAACAAGACTAATTCATTAATAAATAAAAATACACACATAAATATTGGGGAAGAAAGTGTAAAAATTTGTATAAGTGGCCAAGGAAGCCTTCAAAAAGAAGATAATGCTAAATAAAGATCTGGCATGAGGACAAGGATAATAGTGGGAGATCATTTTAGAAGAAGGGAAAATAAAAAGTACATACAGATGCATTCTGGAGATCTGGAAAACAAAAGTGAGTTGATAAGGAAGGGTAGGAAATGAGGTCAAGAAGGTAATGGAAACAAGAATCTATGGAATCAGCCAGGCATGGTGGCTCAAGCCTATAATCCCAGCACTCAGGGGACTGAGGCAGGTGGATTGTTGTGAGTTCGAGACCAGCCTGGGCTACAAAGTGAGCTCAAGGCCAGCCTGAACTGCATAGAGACCCTGTCTCAAAAAGACCAAAAAAAAAAAGAATCTATGGAATCAAACTTAGTAAGGACTTTGCCTTTTGTTGTGAGACGGAGAACCACTGATTGGGATGGTTGAAGTAGAGATCTAAAATGTTACTAATGTTCATGAGAATCATTTTAACTGCTTGGTTTTGAGAAAAGATTATATGAAGAACAGAGAGTTAGATAAAAACATTTAAATGCCTCTTCAACAAATTAGGGTAGACAGACTACTATACCCTGCAAAACTATCTTTCAAAATTGATGGAGAGGTGATATTTCCATGACAGAGAACATTTGAGCAAATTTATGACCACCAAATCAGCATTCCAAAATGTTCTGAAGGACATTGTAGAAAGAGATAATAAGGACTACAGCTCCATGAACACCAACAGAAGGAATCCACCAGGGAAGGCAAACAATTGGAGGCAAAAATAAGGTGGGGAGCCAACAACTGGAAAGTAACATGACAAGGATAAGTCAATGCATATCAGTTATAACCATCAATGTTAATGGTCTCAATTCACCAGTCAAGAGACACAGACTGGCAGAATGGATCACAAAGCAAGATCCAACAATATGCTGCTTATAAGAAACACATTTAATTTAAAAAAAAATTCATAGATTGAAAGTCAAAGAATGGAAAACAATACTCCATTGGACACGAACCCAGAAAAAGCAGGGGTAGCTATTCTATTTGCAGACAAAGTGAATTTCAAGCCAAAATTGATTAAGAGAATAAAAAGGTCACTACCTCCTTGTAAAGGGAACAATCCAACGGGGAGAAATAAGAATCATAAATATATATGCAACAGATACCAGTGTACCCAACTATATAAAACAAATACTAACAGACATGAAAAATCAAATAAGCCCTAATACAATTGTATTGGGAGATTTCATTTCCCCACTATCATTAAAAGACACATCAACTAGACAAAAAACATCAATAATGAAATATTAGAACCAAATAAAAATTTTGAACAATTGGACCTAGTAGATGTCTACATTGTTTGAGCCCACAACATCAGAATATACATTCTTCTCAGCTGCACATGGGACATTCTCCAAAACAGACCACATACTTGCTTACATAATGTAAAGAAATTAAAATTATCCCATGCATACTATCAGACCACAGTGCAATAAAATTGGAAATCCATGCCAAAGGAAACCACAAGAACTTCATAAACACATGGAAATTAAATAGCACTCTACTGACCAACAAATGGGTCACAGAGGAAATTAGACTTTTTACAGTTGAATGATAATGACAATACAACATATGGGAATTTGTGGGACACAACAAAAGCAGTCTTAAGATGGAAATTTATAGCAGTAAATGCCCATATTAGGAAAACAGAGCAAGCACATATAAACAACTTAATGATGAACCTCAAACTTCTAGAAAACAAAAAAAAGAGCAGGCTACACCAAAAGCTCGTATGAGGGAGGAAATTATAAAGATCAGGGTTGGGGATTTAGCTCAGTGGCATAAGCACCTGCCTGGCAATTGAAACGTCATGAGTTCGATCCCCGGTACCACACACAAAAATAAATAAAAAAGAAAGAAAGAAAGAAAGATCAGAGCAGAAATTAACACACTGGAAAATAAAAAAAAATACAAAGAATCAATAAATCGAAGCATTGGTTCTTTGAAAGATTAAACAAATTGATAAACCCTTAGCCAATCTTATCCAAAAAAGGAAAGACTCAAATTCATGCAATTAATAATGAAAAGGGCAAAATCACAAGAGATCCTACAGAAATCCAGAAAATCATCTATACCTACTTTGAAAACTTGTATTCTAATAAGATGGAAAATAGAGAAGAAACGGACAGACTGCCAGATACATATGAATTACCAAAGCTAAACCAAGATATAAAAATCCTAAATAACCCAATATCAATCAGTGAAACTGATGATGTAATTAAAAACCTATCAATATCTGGGCATGGTGGTGCATGCTTGTAATCTCAGCACTTAGGAGACTGAGGCAGGAGGATCATTGCAAATTGAAGACCAGCCTCGGCTACAAAGTGAGCTCAAGGCCAGCCTGAAATGTATAATGAGAACCTGCCTCAAAAAACGCAGAATAAATAAATAAATAAAAAGTTTAACAAGAACAAGAAATAATGACACATTAAAATATTAAGCTTTCATTATATAACAAATATATCAGAATATTATTTTGGTTCATATCTAAAATATACTTCAAACATGTTAATGTGTTTGGAAGCTAAGTGGATCATGGGGGGTATCATACTCACCAGTGGATTAATTGACTGATGAGTTAATAGTTTAATGTGTTATTAGTAGGTAGGTTCTGGTCAAAGGAGGCAATTCACTGGGGGTGTGACCAGAAAGAGTATGGTCTTGTCCACAGCTCTTCCCTTATTTCTTTCCTGCTCTCTATCTGATTCCCGCTTCAATGATGTGAACATCTTTCCTCCTATGTGCTTTTTTTTTTTTTTTCTTTTTTGAGATAGGGTCTCTCTATGCAGTTCAAGCTGGCCTTAAGCTCACTTTGTAGCCCATGCTGGCCTCAGCTTCCCAAATGCTGGAATTATAGGCATGTACCACCATGCCCAGTCTGTATGCCCTTTCACCACTGATTTCTACCTTGGAGCCAACTGACCATTATTTGAATCCACTAAAAATGTGAGCCAAAATAAACTTCTTCTTTTTTTTTTTTTTGTCTTTTTTGTCTTTTTGAGACAGGGTCTCTATGCAGTTCAGGCTGGCCTTGAGCTCACTTTGTAGCCTAGGCTGGTCTTGAACTCGCAAGGATCCTCCTGCCTCAGCCTCCCTCCCTAGTGCTGAGATTACAGGCATGAGCCTCTTCTACTTTAAATTGCCAATGTTGAATATTTTGTTCCAGAAATGGGACCGAAATATTAACCTTTGTTATAATACTTATGACTGAACAGGTTGGAATTTTGCTTTGAAAGTTATTACCCTATTACCAAATGTAAATGAAAAAGAAGTAGAGTTAAATATAATTGAACAGAGAAACTTTGCAGTTCTATTTTCAATCCAAAATTACAGTACTACCAGGCATAATGGCACACACCAGTACATGGGAAGCTGATGCAAGAGAATCACCTACACACCAAAAAAAACCAACCAAACAAACAAAAAGAGAATCACCTACAAATTTGAGGACAGCCTGGGTTACATAGTGAGTTCAGGGCTAGCCTAAACCACGTAGTGAGACCCTGTCTCAAAAAGGAAAAAAAAAAAAATTCCCCCAAAAAAGTCTCAGGGAAGCAACCAGCAGAAAAATCAGAAACTTAATGAGAAGTCCTGGAAATAAGACTTTTAAGAGGGTTAGGATAAGTTATCCACACATCCCTGCCTGACAAGAAAGTAGAGACATTGCACAGGAAAGACTACTGAGAATTTAGTGAAAATAAAAAACTAAAGGAATCTTCAAAAGTGACAACAACTTAGAATGTGCTTCTCAAATCCCATTGCATTGATAGCCATAAGGGTTAAAGTGTTCAATCACCTCTGCCCAAATCCTCATCTGATCCCTATGCTATCTATGCAATGCCTCCAGGAGGGGCAACAACTAGGAAGCTGGGCAAAAAACAAACAAACAAAAAAGTTACAAGATATTAGCTGCATGCTGGGCATGGTGGCACATGTCTGAAATCCCAGCACTCGACAGGCTGGAGGCAGAAGGATTGGCACAAATTTAAAGCCAGCCAGGCTACATAGTGAGTTCAGGGGCAGCCTGAACTATACAAGAAGACCCTGTCTTAGAAAGAAAAGAAAGAAAAGAAAAGTAAAGAAAAGAAAAAGAAAGGGAGAGAGGAAGGAGACATATTATGTCCTGTATACTGTGAGTTAGAATTTAAAATAAAGTTTAAAATAAAGTCCAGCTGTGTCCAAGGAATGGCACATGCCTGTAATCCCAGCTACTCAGAAGGCAAAGGCAGGAGAATCAGGAATTTAAGGCAGCCTGGGCAATTCAGTGAGACCTTGTATCAAAAATTAAAAGGAGCTAAGAAGAGAAAAGAAGAAATGAAGGTAGTAAGGAAGAAAAGGATGAAAAGTAGGAGGTAACAACAAAAGAAGATAAAAAAAGAAAGAACTCAGATCTAATACAATACTGTATCATTTAAAATGTTCAGCTTTCAAAAGTTACTAAATATGAAAGTAAACAGAAAAGAGAAAGTTAATAAAAACTGAAGGTGGCTAGATGTTGAATTTAACAAATCAATGTATCTATTACAACTATGTTTAAAGAATTTTTAAAATTTATGCTCAGACAATGAAAGGAAAATATGATTATTATTTGTCATTTGGGATACCTTAATAAAAACACAGAAACTATTAAAAAGAATCAAATGGAAATTCTAGAACTGAAAAGTATAATAACTAAAGTAAAAAATGTGTAGAAGGGCTTGGGGCAAGCAGAATTCTACATGAGATGGTTCCCAAAGACTTCCCTAGACTTCCCTATCTCATGTGCACCAGCAGTACACTCTTCAGGGCTGTGAAAATACTAGATTTGACTTTTGTGATGCTTTATGGCAAAGCCTACATTAAGATAGGTAGGTCATTCAAGTGGATCTGACTGATAGATCTGGCCAACAGTGACTAGCCCCCTACCATCAAAAAAGCCCAAACATAGGAAAAAAAGGTCCACTGCCACATTACAAGAGCCTAACCACAAGAACAAGGAAATAACCCCTGTAACAGAGAGCCCCACTACCAACCTCCTCCAGAGAAAGACAAGTTACATATAAAGTACAAGAGCCACCCACAGCTCTCAGACCATGACCGAAACAGTACCTACCCCCACTCCGGCTTTTAACTGTTCATAAAAATCCTGCTCAGAGCTGGGGATTTAGCTCAGTGGCACAAGTGCCTGCCTGGCAAGCACAAAGTCGTGAGTTCAGTCTCTGGTACAAAAAAAAAAAAAAAAAAGATCCTGCCCAGCCCTGCCCTAGGCACCCTGCCGTGGTCTGCTGCGTAAACTGCCCCTTCTGCTTCCTTTGACTAAAACCCCTTGTGTCGACCTTGAGGTATGTATTCTGGTTCTTGGCGTGGGGTTTGGCTGCTTTATCACTGACATGATCACATACACACTTAAGAGCAGAGACTTTTCTCCAATTGAAGACAGAAAACATCAGAAACAACTACTACTATTTATCTCTGGTAGCTGCTACACAAGGCAAGCACCTTCGATGCAGACTTGCATTAACACATCTTTTTGTTTCAACTAATAACATACCTTTTGTTAGTGTTTCTTTTCTATTTTTTTTTATTCTATTTGTTGGAAGGGCTTGCAGAAAACTAGCCAAAGTTACCAAACTACTCTAAATCATTCTTTTAGGCAGCCAAGGGGTAAATTTAGCTCATTGTATAGAACTAAATATGCCCCTACACATTCATAACCACCACTCCTCACTCTCTTAATGGGGATTGAATTTAGAGCCTTTGCATGGAGCTACACTCACACCCCTTTTCAAAACAATTTTGAAACAAGGTCATGCTAAATTACTCAAGCTGGACTTGAATTTGTAATCTTGTTGCCTCAATCCATAGGAGCCCTGGGATTAGATGCATGTGCCATCAGGCCTGGCTCATCCTAAAAAAACTTTCGACATATGTTTTATGATCCTGAGCTAGGCTCAGAAATGTGTCTACTATTTTTGTCTTGTACTAAAAGCTTAAACTAAGGATGCTAAAAATGTACACTCTAAGTATGCTCAGAAATGTTCCTATCCATTGAGTGCTTTCCCATATGAATATGTGTAAGCTCCTTGAATAAAATTCTATTCTTCAGAGGGAGTCTTGCTTTGGAAATGACCTCTGTGGTCACGTTACCTGTAACACCAACCATTGCCTCACTCTTGTGTACTAGACCCTATCTTTTATCTGCTCAAGAACACTGTCATGACAATTCCACAGATATTCTTTGATCTCAAATTCCCACCTTGTATTTATCATTTGTGTTACCATACAAGCATACTACACCCCTTCTTAAAAAAAATTAAAGGAAATCTAGTCTTTACCACTGAAGTTTTATTTTTCTACTTCTCTCTTTTA
The DNA here is from genome assembly GCA_004027455.1 of Hydrochoerus hydrochaeris. Lineage (NCBI taxonomy): Eukaryota > Metazoa > Chordata > Mammalia > Rodentia > Hydrochaeridae > Hydrochoerus > Hydrochoerus hydrochaeris. The sequence continues at coordinate 7,669 of PVLA01017253.1, forward strand.
CAACTACATATTACCTGCATTTACTATCTCCAATTTCTTGTCTCACATTCCTGTTGAGTTTCACTGTAATAATACCACAATAATCTTCATCCAGGCTGTTAATGATCTGTAATCCAGCTAAATACAGGGATCATTGTTCATTTATTATTTTATTAGAACCACCATGCGTCTGGGCATATCGGTACATTCCTGTAATCCCAGCAGTCCGGGATGCTGAAGCAGAAGGATCCCAAATTTGAGCCTAGCCTGGGTAATTTAGAGAGACACTGTCTCAAAAATAAATTTTTATTTGCATTTCTATTTTTTTATTTTAAAGATAGTAAAATCCAACAACAACAAAAGAACAAAGCCAATCAAAACAAAGCAGCAAAATTGGCATAGAACTACAAAGGAGGATATAAGGAAAACAACAATAACTGCCATAGTATATCTTATCTTCACAATAGTTGTCTAAAAAGCAAAATCAAACCAAAAACAATAAAATCAATCAAAACAGAATATTGAATAAAGCAAAATAATCAAAACAAAGCAAAACAGTGAAAACAATATTGGGTTTCAAAGGCAAGATAGAAGGAAATCCCCCATATTTGCTACATTGCATACTGTCATCCTCCCGAGAGATGCTCTGACTGCTGGCCCCAGGCCTGCAAAATCAACCAAACAATATAAGCATTTAGTTACTTTATGTACCTTGGTTGCTAACAACTCAGTCTGTCCTCCAAACCCACAAGTTGTTTAGGAAGTGTGTTAAGTGAGTGTGAGTGTGTGTGTGTGTGTGTGTGTTTGATTCTTAGCCCGTGCCCAGGCAGGCTCATGGGAGCCACTATCTGACTTTTCTCTTCCAGGAACCTGTGCGGCTTGCTCAGCTTACCAGAAAGGCTGGCTAGTTGGCTTTTTGTTGGGTCCACACAGTCTCAGCATGGCCAAGTTTTGGGAGATGTTGACTTTTTTCTTCCTGAAACCTACGCAGCTTGTGCAGCTTACCAGAAAGACTGGCTATCAATAAATTTTCAAAATGTACAAAGGGCTGGGAATGTAGCTCAGGTAAAGGCCCTGGGTTAAATTCAGTACAGAGCAAAACAAAAAAACTACCAGATGTTAATCTCACTCTTCTGGAAACACTTCTGCCCTTCAAGAAATTTTTTTTGCCTTTTTTTTTTTTTATTGCTCTGCTCCCCCATTCTTATCTGCTTATCATAGTATTATTTACATATAAAAAATCAACTCATAAATGTTAAATTTGTTGAGTTTTAACAGGCATCAATAGAATTGATTTAGAATTTCCACCCCAACAAACATTTGTGCTCACTTCCAGATCAGGCAACCATTGATTTGCTTTTGTTTGGTGCAACAATCTTCCTTTTCTTGAAACTACATTCAAGGAAACAGGAGAAAGGATAGAGGACAGATATAAAGAAACAGCAATGAGTGGATATTGATTCTTTCTATCAGTTCTTGCCTAATAGCTTCCCTTCTTTGGAAACATAGAAGCAAATCATCAGCTGATGCTAACATGTAGGAAGAAGCGTTAAAAAGTTGAGGCCAGGGGAAAACGTAAAAATAAGTTGCTAAAAATATCAATAAAGAGAAAGAACAAGTAGGGCAGTATACTAAGACAGCATAAATTTTAAAATGAGAAAAATTTGCAGGTTTTTCTCTAGCCATAATTAACCATATAGATATAGAGAAACAGGACTGATGATGAGCTGGATTTAAGCAGTTATCCTAGCTAGATCAATACAGAAAAACAACATGGAGTAAGAAAGTACCTCTGAGCTATGCACTTAAGTTCCTGGAATGTTCTATTCTTAACCCCCACCCCACCATATTACTCATATTTGGCATTCCTTGACTTTATGTTTCATCCTTTTATTAATTTTTAAAATTTCTGATTTATAAGAATTCTTTCTTATTCTCTGTTCCTTTTTCAAAGCCACTTCTCATTTTATAAATGTGTCTTCTTCAACATTCTGTTTCTCTTTGTCATGCTATTTTTTTCAAAGTTATCTTTCATTCCCTAAACAATCTGTTTGCTTCTGAGAACAGTCTTTTTCCTTCAAGATATTTATTTGCCTCCAAAAAAATACATTCACTGGTGGTTCATTTATAGTAATAATGAAGAGATGGAATTCTAATTCAAGGTAATATGTTATTTGGATATTTTCTGGGGATATAGAAAACTTAGATCCAATCTCTTTAAGACCTTTTGTTTTGCATTTCTGCATTGGAACTTCCTCTCCTTTATTCAACTGTCAGCAATCTTCCAAAAATTTGTTGACTTTTTTCATCTAAAATGAGCAACTTCTTCCTTTTAATCATTATATATAATTTTAATACCAGCAAAATGTACACAAGTATTCCAAAATTCAAAAAAACTCTGAAACCTGAAACACCACTGGTCTCAAGCATTTCAAGTGAGAGATATTTAACTTGTACTTCATTCCACGTTGTGAACGAATAATATATATCATATATTATATGATATAAAATATATCATACTTATCAGTTCATCAGTTGACATTGCTTCCATTCTGGGGTACTGCAAAAAAAAAAGCTACAAGTTTTTATGTACATATGTTTTTAACTCTCTTAATAAAACTAGAAACAGAAGTGTTAGATCATATGGTAACTCTATGTATATCTTTTCAAAAACTGTCAAACTATTTTCCACAGGGGTTACATCATCACATATCCCAACCAGCAACATATGGAGGGTTCAATTAGTCTACAACCTTGCTAATAGTTATTACTGGTCCTTTTTTTGATTGCACCAATCCTAGTGATGCTGAAGATGGTAAGCTTCATTTTCACAAGTTCATTGGTACTGTGCACATTATCTTTAGGAAATGTCTCTTCAAGTCATCTGACCATTTTACAAACTGAGTTGTCTTTTTATTATTGTTATAAGTTTTTAATATAGTCTTACATCACTTATCAGAATTATTATTCTATTTGTTCCTGTATTGTAGGTTATTTTTCCATTTTCTCAATGTTGTTCACTGAAGTACAAAAGTTTTCTACAATCATAAAGCCAGTAGCCAGAAATGGTGGTGCACGCCTGTAATTCCAGCTCTTGGGAGGCTGAGTCAGGAGGATTGTTGCGAGTTCAAGACTGGCTTGGCTTACGAAGTGAACTCAAGGCCAGTGTGAACTGCATAGTGAGACCCTGGCTCAAAAAGACCAAAAAAAAAAAAAAAAAAAGAAAAGAAAAGAAAGCAGGCAAGCAAGCAAGCAAGCAAGCCAGCTAGCCAGTTTATATACTTTAATTTGGCTTTATGCTTGAAAGTGTCATATGTAAGATAATAATGCCTACTGCCAAGTCACAAAGAGTTAATCTTTGCATTAAGTTTTAGCTCTTATGTTTAAACGTAAACTCATATGTTTAAAATTAAACTTCAAGTTAAATTTTGTGAATAATATAAAGGAGAGGTCCAACACCATTCTTTTGCATATATATTAACGGTGGTCATGGCACAATCTATTGAAAAGATGACTATTTCCCCCAAAGAATCATTTTAGCACTCACTGAAATCAACTATTTATTTCTAGATGTTCAGATGTATTACACTGATCAGCTTCTATGTCTCTTCTTATGCCAATATCATACAGACTTCATTCACTACTGCAGTTTATAAGAATTCTGTAATTGGAAGGATGAGTCCTTCCTTTCTGAAATTGTTTTGGCTATTCTGGTTTTTTTGCAGTTCCATATAAATTTTGGGATCAGCTTAACAATTCTGCAAAAAAGGCAGCTAAAATCATGAAAAGGATTACAGTGAATCCATAATATTTATTACTTACAGATATTTTGCATGTAAGATGTATTTCTTAAACATGCAAAGGGCAAGTTAAGTGTAGAATTCAGAAGAAAAAGATTATCTTTATTATGTATCAATCACTTAGAAAATTGACATAACTCATGAGTTGTATGAACTCAGAGATGGTGAATTTCTGCTGATGACATAGGAAATGATACTTAGGAAAATAAAGTATTTAGAATCAGAAATTTTGATGCAAAAATATTTAGGGATCCTTCTACTTTTTAATATTAAAAAAAACCTAGAAATTAAGGGGTTTGTATTAAGTCCAACATAACAAATGATCTATATTTTTGAGTTATAAAGTGATTTATGTTACTTTTATTATTTTTCTGTGGCTATATAGTTTGGGCTCTGAATGGTCCACAGAGGACCATGAGTTTAAAAACTTCCTCTGAGAGTGACACTAGTAAGAGGAGGTGGACTCTTTGATACATAAGGCCTAGGTAGAGGCCAGGTTACGATGTGTCAGTGGGAAAAAGGTGTTTCTCTTTCAGGTTAGTACCTTACAGTCTGCAGCTACCATGGACTGCGGCTACACCATTCCAACCTATCTTGGAGCCAACTGAGTATGGACTGAAACTTCCAAATTGTAAGAAATAAACCTTTCCTTCTTTCATGTTGGATGTCAAGTATTTTGTCTCAGCAACAATGAGTAAAAAGTAACTAACACAGCTGGCCACAAGGTAAGCAGTTTTGTTCCACCACATATTGCCACCATAATGTGCTTCTCTGTCTCACAGGCCCAACAGAAGAGAATCATAGACTTGAAACCTCCAAAACTGTGCACCAAAATAAAATCTATTCCCTTTGCAAGTTACTTATCTCAGGTATTTTGTTATAGTGCTTAAAACCTGATTCATACATGCTAAATTACAAATAATATCTTAAATTATTTTGAATATGATCAAATATTTTTCAGATTTTCAAAAGGACTAGAAAGAGAAAATAAAGACACTGGTCAAGACTGGTTAAATCACTTGCTCAAGGTCAGATAGTTCAATAATATACAACAGAAAACTAGAATCCAGTTCTTTTAAATAGTAATCTAACATATTGTGGTTGCCAAATTTTAATGTTTTATTGAGCCCTCTTTTCCACAACCATATTTTTATACTCTTCACTTCAGTAACTAGAAGAGAGAGAGAGGATTAGTCTTGATAATCTCTTAGATATATGAAAGTTTCAGATTTTCAGTTTAAAAGTCCTAATACTGTAATGATGGAATTAGTCATTATACAGAAAACAATCATTCTACCTTGTCAACTCCTGCCTCATTCTTCTCAGTTAAAATCGTAAGACTATTCTCACAGACACAAAATATTTAAGGCTATATGACATCAATATGTTAATAAAATTCACCTCTTACTCTAGTTGTAATACATTTTCTGCTTGTTCTAAGGGTGCCCAATTTGTCCAGTAAAGCTTGAGACTCAAATCAAAGGAAAAAGAGGCATATCCTGCATAAAGAAGGCTGAATACTATATTACTATAATTTCCTCTTATTATTAATGTCCTATTATTATTCTGCCAAAGAGAAGTCCAAAGAGAAGAAACTAAGATCCTTTATTCAACTGGTGAATAACATTTATCTCTTTGATTAAAAAATAAAAAAGTTATTTTGGATCTCTATCTGCCTTTTAAAATGTGAAAAAAGTAAAGCTTTGAAAAAGAAGGATCTGAAAATGAAAAAAAAATTAAATTCACTGCCAGAGCTTAACATATCTGTAAATTCATTTTATGAAGCAAACCTTGTAACAACGTAATTAACTTTGAATCTTTCTACTCAGAATGACAACTAAATATTCTGGCATACCAATTCTGAAATGTCTTAGGAAAAAAAATTTTTTTCAGGTTGATTTAATTACACTAATCAGAGAATGGCTGTAAGACTTTTCTAGAATCATTACAGAATTTCAAGTAACAATTCTTTTGTTGATATATTTCCAAGCATTACAGTCTAAATTCATACACATCCCTCATATCTTATTCTCTGTCTTCCTTATTCATGGGTACCTCATTACTGTCACTAACATTTCTCATTACACAAAGTCACTTGACACAGAAAACCTTACATACCAAAATATTCACGGGATGGCAAGGTGATGAATGGAGTAGGAGAAAGAAAAGGGCATGCAATTTTTAAATGTCTCTTACTGGTGTGGCCCAAAATTGCTATTTCACAGTTTCATACATGTAGTCACAAAAAATCTTTCTTTCTATGAAAAGTTTTCTGGTCTACTACTTAAATAGCAAACTGACCAAATGACTAACAACTTAAATTTCCCACCCATCTGAAAGCATTATCAATTAGTAATATTTCTAACATTCTGCTTGCTGATGTTTTACATAAAATAAATCAATGTAAGTTTGGCTCTGATTTCTAAGTAGTTTTCTCAAAGGTACTAGGTATTGAGTTTAAATTATCTTTCTTGCCACAGTAAGGTTCTCAGACCAAATTCAATATTCTACTTTGACTTATTATAAATATACTTTAAATTATATATAACTCACATCCAATACAAATTATACTCCTATAGAACTGTGATATCCAATATGGTACCACTTATATATGATTAAAACGTGGCGGGGGAAGCAGTGCGCGCATAGGCACTCAAGCTTGAACATCAAGCTTTTGCAGTGAGCTATATCCCTAGCCCAGTATTTTATTTTTATTTGGAGATAGGGCCTCACCACGTCACGAACTTGCCTAGGCTGGGCTCAAACTTGTGATTTTCCTGCCTCTATATCCTTCTATGTCTGCAAGCACAGACCTGAGCCTCTAGACCCTATTAAAACTAATTAATTTTAAACCCAAATTGATTAAAATGAAAGGAAATTAAAAATTCAGTCCCACAATCATACTAGTCACCTTTGTGGTTCTCAATAGCCATACTAGCTATTGGGTTAAACATCTTGGATAAAAAACACTTCTATCATTGCATAAAGATCTATTTCAGAATAGGCCTAAAAATGATCACAAGGATGGATATTTCCTTTAGCAACAAATGTAAAAATGTACCAACTATATTCATTACTTCTGCATGGCTCATGTATACAATTTTCATATATTATGCTATAAGGATAACATAACTACTAGTACTCCTTCACAACCAAAACAGTGATAAATAATATGCCTATAGTTTGGTAACAAGTTCATAAAATAGGTCATTGATAATGAGTAGTTCAGTATTAGAAATATGGGTCTAAATTTATGAGTTTATAAATGAAAACTACTCAACCTACATTGATTAAGCAGATCCCAGGAGGATATTTGACACTGGGATATGATGAAAAGACATTAGTTCCAAAACCAAAAACTGTTCAAACAGGGCTTCTGCCACTTTCTGACTGAGAAACCTTAAATCCACTAAGCCTAGTACTTTACTAGCAAACCACACCTGTCTTATATATGTCCTTTACTAGACAATCATACATGTCTTATATATAGAGATAACTATACTACTAATCTCCGTTGGTTCATCAAAAAGAATGTGCTTTCATTATTTGATTGATCATTTTTATGCCTATATTTTGTAATCTGAACTACTTTGAAGATAATAATACTAAACATATTAGTCAGTGTTAAGCTCCTATTATTTTGTTTTGAATTCTCTATTAACAGTTTCATTCTTTTTTCATTTAAAAAGACTTAGCAGATTAAATAATTTAAAACATATAAATCATTCAGATCTCTAGGCAAATTAAGAATTCAATAAACATTCCTATCTAGTAAAACATTAAAGACCAACAAAAGTAAGTTTAAAAGTTCTAGAAATGGGGATATAGAGTTGGACTAGTTTTAAAAAACATCCAAATGGAACTGCATGTGAATTCAAAATAGAAGGCAAATGTAAAGTAGAATAAAACTACCACTTTACTTATTCAATCCTCAGGTTTACAGTACACACTCTATGTACATATGAATAATTGACTATGTTGATAATAAAGGGCTAGCTAAAACCATAAAAGCACTGATACTATTTTTCTCAACAAATCTCTTAGATTAGGAGTATCCTCTTAGGCTGATTGTGAGTATTCCAAACTCACACATTCCTGTAAATGAAACCCTAATGATCATTTTAAAAACTTGTTATTGGACTGTGGATTTAGCTCAGTGGCAAAAGCACCTGCCTTGCAAGCGCGAGGTCATGAGTTTGATCCCCAGTACCTAAATAAATAAATATAAAAAAATAAAAACTTGTTATTGAGGGCTGTGCTCAACTATAAAAATAATCTACGGCTACAACCTCACATAACTTAGAAGACAATACATATACAACAGATAGTATTCAAAGACAAAGAACATGGAACCTATTATCTAGAAGCTTCCATGTTGTAATAATCTATTTCCTTTCTTTAATTTTCTTTCATTCTGTTTTCTCATACTCATTCACAAATCTTCCTATCAGAAGAAATTAACTGTAACATTATTAGAACCAATGTATTTAAGGACAAATGGATGTAAGTCTGAGGCTTGCTTTTAAAAGTATCTCCTGAAGGGGATAAAGGTTGAAGTGGGACATGTACTTAGGCTGGAAAAGCTGAAAATGGTGATAGGTACGTTAAGGTTCACTAAATTATTCCTATTTTTCATACAAAACATTATTGTTATTTTTATTTTGAGAAGAATAAAACCAAATGAGAAAAAAAAATGAGATCATTCAAAACAAAAGGATGGATATAGTACATGATTTAAAACCACAATACAAGGTGATCTACAATGGTTACCATGATGTCTCTTGTTATCTTCAATAGAATTGCCCATATCATCAGGTACAATAAAATTGAAAATAGCATCATGGAACAAAATCAATAAAAACAAAACATTGGAGAAATTATAGAACTTCAAAAGAAAGTAACAGAATGGATATCATAGTGAATCTTATTGTCTTCACAGTAGTTGCCTATACTCTCAGACTTGATACTATCAAACACAACAGATTCCAATAAAATCAGTCAAGACAAAACAGAGATCAAACAAAACAAATTCAAATAAAATCAGCCAAAATAAGGCAGTGAAGGAAATTCAGGGTTTCAGATTAAGTTAATAGGAAATTAAAAATGGTTACCGTACTATATCCTGCTATATTTGGAATAGCTGTTTATGACCTCATATCTAGTACCAATAGACAAACTGGAACAGAATATAACCAAACTAAACAGAGCGATGAAAGCAATATGTGTTTCAAATCATGATACAAGATTAACAATGTCCACTGCCTTCCCTTTTTAGACAATTCCTCCCCTTTCACTTTCACAGGGTGCACTGTACATTTTGTATCCTACTAACTCCTCTAGTTTTTAGATTAGGGAGGCAACCCACTATTTACCTAAGTGATTCTGAATCTTTTTACCCCAAGCATGATCTCAAGTTGTATCTATTTACCTACAGGAGCCTCAAGGTTTTCCTTCTTTATAGCTGAGTAGTTCTCCATTGCATAAAAGCGTTATGTCTTTCCAACCAATCTGCAGCTGATGGGCAAGCTACCCCCACCTTTTTCTGGTTCCCTGTCATGTAGAGCATTATTTTCTGATCTTTGACTTTCAGGCAATAAACCTTCTTTCAGGTTAATTCTATTTCTTATATAGAGCATCTTGATGGACCCTATCTCCTGATGCACTCTGCCTGTTTCTTTTTATTAGTGTATCGAGGCCATGTATATTAGTGATTATGGCCAACCTTCTCTGCCTCATCTCTGCCATGCTATTTTTCTGCTGTTGGTGTTCTATTTTTCCCTTTTATTCCACTGTCTGCCCCATTTATTGAGCCCCCTCTACCACTGTTCTTGAAACCATGGTCATTTTTTCTCTCTCTCTCTCTAGAATGTCCTTGAGTATTTTTTGTAGGGTTGGATTGGTGGTTATGAACTCTAGTTCATCTTTGTCATGGAAGCATCTTGTTTCTCCATTAATTTTGACAGATAGTTTTACAGGGTACATCAATCTGGGTTGGAAGTTATTTTCTTTCAGGGCTTGGAATACTTCACTCCAAGCTCTTCTTGATTTGATGGTTTGTGTCTAGAAGTCTGTCATGATTCTGATGGGTTTTCCTTTATAGGTAATCTGCTTCTTTTCTCTGACAGCTTTTAATATTCTGTTCTTGTGTTGAATTTCTGGGATCTTGATTATTATATGTCTGGGTATAGATCTATTTTGGTTATAGCTGGCTGGAGTTCTGTATGCCTCATTTATCTGAATATAATTTCCTTTTCCTATGCTTGCGAAGTTTTCTTTAATTATTTTTGTAAATAGTCTGTATATTTCATTTGTGTTTACCCCTGCTTCTTCACTCATGTTTTTTATTCTTAAGTTATAGATCCTCTTATCATCTTATGGCCTTTGAATTGTTATTTCCTGGTTCCTTATTATTTTTAAAAGATCTTTCCTTTCATGATTGCAAGTTACAAACCTGTCTTCAAGGCTTGACTGTCTATCTTTAGTTTCTTTCAAGCAGTTTTGCCAGCTTTCAAGGGAGTTTTTAATTTCCTAGTAAT
>PVLA01017254.1:0-17973 GCA_004027455.1 Hydrochoerus hydrochaeris
TTTCTAAATCTAGTGACCCTTCCTCAGGAAACCAGGGGGAAACTTGGTGCACAAAAGCAATAAGTTCCCGTAACTGTTTAGTAGATACAATAATACCTCTTGCTTTTAGCATATGTCTCAGAATTTCGGCATATATATGCCCTTCCTTGGACCCTGTATGTCCCATTATGATTATGATTTCTTGCCTCCGTACTTTTCTCTCTAAGTACCGGACCGTGTCCGTGGGTGTGCAGCACCCTATGCAAGAATCCTATCCCTGACGAAATAGAAAAAGACTTACCTTCACGTCCCTGTTTCGGGCGCCAGATGCCGGAATCCAGCTGCGGCAGGGCTAGGGTTTCCCAAAGGTGGTCAGGGAGTCGGCGATTGTCACAAGGCGTGGATAGACTAGGACGTGGCATGGACAGAAAAGGGCACCGCACAGCAGGAAGCATATTTTTTGGTGTTCCCATTGTTGGAATTATTTTCTCTTATACTAAGATTGTCTTCTCTATTTTGAGAATGTCATCAGTCAGGGGAAGGTATAAAGCTTTTTCCACCTGTGGGTCTCACCTCTCTGTTGTTTTGTTATTCTGTGGACAGGTTTTGGTGTGTACATGAGTTCTGCAGTAACTAGGTCTTCCACTAAGAATGCAGTGGCTTCAGTGATGTACTTTGTGATTCCTCAAATGATGAACCCCTTCATCTATAGTTTGAGGAACAAGGAAATGAAGACATCTCTGAGGCTTCTCATTACTGGGAAATCATTAATATTATTTTGTTATTACCTTTAAGACTGGGTTTCTGGAATGTGATAAAATACCAAGAACACAGATAGCCAGAGAGCTTACATTTTATGACATAATATGATGTTTAAGTAAATTTTGACTTGCACATAAAGTTCTCTTTGCTTTATCCAAAGTTATGTGATGTTTGACAAATGATTTCAAGGACCCGACTCAATTGTATTTCTCTGACCTCTAAGAAGAAAAACATGAATTAGGGCCTAAAATTTAGAAATTATTTATAGAACAACTTCAGAAAAAGAAATGTTGGGGCGCTTGGATTTGGCAGGGTTGGTTTAAGGAAGGTTGTGTTAGTATCCAGAAACGAGCTCACACATGATTCCATAACTTGAGCCAAATGTGTTTCATCACATATGAAGCTATAGAACTGAAGCTTCATACGTGTTTAATACCTAAGTCAAATGTGTTTTTCAGAGGCAATACTAACATCTCCCTTACTCATACTTATCATTTAATTTACATAATTAACATCAACTTCTTGAGGTATTCTTGAGGTATTTGTGCTTTTGAGTTTTCTCATAAGAAAAAGAATTTTTTACAATAATGTTCTTGGGCCATAAATGGCATTATGGTTCATTATAACGATTTCACAAACAAAAGTTGCCATTGATTAGTGTTTCACTAAGCCTTGGATAGCATGGCTTCTTCTTAACACTGTTTTTGGCAGAGTCACTGATTTTTTATTGAAGAATATTAAATAAAATATTAAAGTGTTAATGTTTTATATTTAGATTTGCTTTTGTATTTAATTGAAGTTGATCAAATATCAAGTTCAAGTACCACAGAATCATCTCACAACAGTGTCTCCTAATTAAGCCAAATATTTGATGATGTCACAGAATACGATGCATGTTATATTGTTTCAAAAATGTGTCTCCCAGAAAATGTTACTAATTGCTTCAGAAACATTGAATATGTACAGTTTTGTCCACATTGGTAATAAAATTACTATACAATACAAATGGTGGAAATTATTTTCTAGATGGCTATAGATTTGACAAAAGCTCTATTTAAAAAGTACCAAGTCCTTACACCTTTTTGACCATACCATGTTTAAACAGTGCACAAAAACTAACTATAATTGGAACCAGGTTCTACAAAACAGATATCCAAATCAAAGAGCTAGGGCACATAATATACCCCAATTAAAGTCAAGAGAAAACAAAGTTAGGTCATTAAAATTGTCATAGACAGTCATTACAGAAAATAGATGTAATAAACAAAACATTCAGGAAGATTACAGGGGACACTAATAAAAACTAGACAAACTAAAAAAAATTAAATAAACAGCCTAGCAAATATTTAGAGTCCAGAAAAGATTTTAAACAGAAATCTAGGAGTTTAAAAATTATAGGCAGCAGTAGTGAACAACATAAGCTCAACATATCAGAATTAGGAAAGAGAGGTGCTTCCAAAAATAATTCTTTAGAGAATTATTATAATTATATAATTAATATAAACAATTAGAAAACATTATGAATGGAACCAATACCTGCAAGAGGATACAGAAAAGATTAATTTATATTTAGTTAGAATAAATGAAACATCAGAAGAGAAAAAAAGGCACAAAATCTGGTTTACAGATATCAGAAAAACTTCCAAATTTTTGGAAATACTTCAACATACAGTTATATGGGGCAAATAAAACCCCAAAGGACCATGAGGAAATGAGGGCCTATCTATACAATGTTTTAGTTAAATACCCAGAGGTGCAATACAGGAGATGTTAATAAGTGTTAGAAAAAAGCAATGAATCTCTTATAAAAGTTGATTCATTAAATTTACAGCAGATTTCTTAACAAAAACAATAAAGGACAAGAGCGTTTGTAGTCAAGTGTTTCAGGACTGAAAAGATGACAATTTGCAACCCAGACTCAAAGATTCTTCAAAAAAAAATCTGTAAAATAAATGGATAAATAAGGTACTTTCATCAAAAAACAAACAAACAAACAAAAAAAAAAAACAGCACTCCAAGAAATTAATGACAACCAAATTCGGACCACAAATAGTCTCAAGATTCTGCTAAAAAGATACAATGAGACTAACAATTATAAAACATCTATTAAAATGAATATAGTAGATAGGGTGAGGAGTTTAGCAGAGGAGAGAAAAAAATGGAAATCAGCAAAAAGAAAATAATTCAATGACAAGAATTCATTATTCAAATGTTGGCAAGGCTGCAGGGAAAAAGGAACACTGCTCCATTGTTGGTGGAAATGTAGACTGGTGCAACCACTATGGAAATCCATATGGAGAATTCTCAGAAGACTAGGATTGGAAGCCCCATTCATTCCAGCTATTCCCCTCCTGAGTATTTTTCCAGAAGAACTGAAAAGTTCATATCACAGTGATATATGTGCACTCATGTTCATAGCTGCACAATTTGTGGTAGCTAAATCCTGGAAACAACCAAGATGCCCATCAACTGAAGAATGGATGAAAAAGATGTGGTATTTTTATACAATGGAATATTACTCAGCTATAAAAAGGATGATCTTGAGGCCTTCATAGGTAAATGGAGACAACTTGAGACTATCCTCATTAGTGAAATAAATATGAATCATATTTATAAATTGTGTCTCTAGTGTAAAAAGTAATAATAACTATAAGGGTAATAAAACCCAAAATCTGTAATTGCTATTGTAAAGAATAGAAGAAAGGAAAGTGCTCTAAGGGCTATAACTGCATGTATGTTTGAGTGCATAAAATGGATGACCATATTGCTGAATCTTTGTTGGATCTTTGAGAGCAGAATTGTTTGTAGTCTCACTGTTTGAATGTCGACTATGTATCCTTTAACTTTGTAACCTAAACAATTACATCCAAGATGACAATATGTAATTTATCAACTAGTGATTTCTTAGTGTTTTTTTTCTTTTTTTCTTTTAGAATTCTGTATTGTTGCTACCCTTTTTTCTGTTTTTTTCTCTTTAAATAAAATTTTTAAAATGTGTAATTGCTATTGTAAAAAAGAGGAAATAGAAAGTGCTATAAAAGATATAACTGCATGTATATTTAAGTGTTTAGGATTGATAACCATATTTCTATGTTCTTCTTGGATTGTTGAACAGACCTGTTTGCAGTCTCACTGCTTGAATGTCTACTTTGTATGCTTTAATTTTGTAATGTGAACAACTATTTCTAAAAGGACAATATTTAATTTTAAAAAATTAGTTATCTCTCATAATAATTCTCACTGTCAATGGCAAGAGATTTCATGCAATCCCTATCAAAATTCCAACAGCATATCTCACAAAATTAGAGAAAAGAATCCTAAAATTCACGTTGAATCAGAAGAGACCTGGAATATAAAGGGCAACTCTGGTAAACAAATCCAAGGTACAGGGCATCATAATCCCTGACTTGAAAGTACATTACACAACACTACTCTGATAAAAACAGCATGGTACTGGAAAAAGTAACAGACCTGAGGATCAGCCGAACAGATTAAAAGATGCAGAAATAACTCCATACTTAGCCAACTTATCCTTGACAAAGGCACCAAAAACATTTACTAGAATAAAGATAGACTCTTTAGTAAATGGTCTTGGAAAACTTGACTCTCCATGTACCAAAGATTAAAATTAGACCCATATATTTCACCATGCACTAAACTTGAATCAAAACTGATCCAAATATTAAAACAGAAACATTAAATCTGTTAGAAGATAGTATAGGTAGAACTCTTGAAGACAATAGTGTAGGGGAAAACTTTATGAACAAAATCCTAATCACACAAAAAGTACCATAAAGAAAAAATAACCGTGCTCTCATCTTATTACAAAGCTTTTTCCAGCATGAGAAATAACCAACAGAGCAAGAAGACTGCCCATATTGCTGAAAAAGATTTTGTCAGCTGTTCCTCAGAGAAAGGATTGCTATAGTTGATACACTGTGTCAATTTGAGAAGTTCAGAAGTTTAACTAAGAGACTTAGCCTGGAGTCAGTTTTTAGTTTGTAAACATTCCCAATCTGTGCAAGAGAAGAGCAAGGAGATTTCTTGAACGCTCCACTAGTCCCAGAGAGGTATTGGCCTGTGTTCAACATAAAGGAGTAAAAGAAACTTTTGCTCTTCTCCTTTTTTGTTCTGGCTGCTTTTGCTAGTTGCTGCTTTGAAGTGTTGCCCCGGTGCCATGCTACCCTGTCTTGGAGCCAAATAATTATGGACTGAAACCTCCACAAACAGTGAGCTAAATAAACCTTTCCATACTTCATTTTGGGTATTGGGTGTTTTGTCCCAACAATGAAAGAAAAGTAACCAAGACATAGGCTAAATGTAATCTGTACGATGCCAAATGTATACCAAATGTAATATAATTTGAATATATAAATTATTAACTGATAATAGCATTGCTCATGTTATGTTTCTGTCTTTCTTTTCGTTGTCTTCAACTACCCCAAATCCATCACTTCCTCCTGACAGGTAAAAAATGTAGTATGCTATTGCTCATGAAAGACACACACACAGATACATATATACACATATACAGACACAAAAGACTGGAAAGGTTAGCTGAGGGCTTATCGCATCTAGAATGACACAGGCTACCTTTGCTCAATTTATTGCTCCTATCCTTAAAATATCTCCATGAGAATTTGAGGTAAATTACAGAATAAATGTTACATCTTTAACATATATGCAGTGTATACAAATTTTAAAAGATCATTAAGCTGTACCTAATGAACAGACACATTAAGCAGATTCCTTTATACAAATGTAAACATCAACTTGAAGCTTTTTTCTCATTCTAAAAGCAATTGCTTAAGGATGGAATAAATTCAAAGCTATAATTCTCATTTAACACCAAAAGATCATTGCTCATGACGCTGCTTTTCCCTTTCCCAAGGGGAGAAACAGAAATGCTCACAAAGGACACTCCTATTAGGATGTCTGAATAGCAGAGTCCATGTAAAATTTTTATTCTCTGTCTTCTACAAAGCACAAATTCATTTTTATTTCTATTTTTTTTTCACAGAACATTCTAAATTTTCCTTTTCTCAAATTTGGTTACAGTTTGTTTGCCTTTTAATTTCTGTGATTATTTTTTCACTCATTAAGGGAAAAGTTTCCCATAAGCTTGGAAATATTGTTACCAACTTAGATAACTAGCTTCTCCTAGAATTAATTGCTAAAGGAGATCTTTTGTTTCCAAGGACAGTATTACAAGCTTCACTGCTACAACTGTTGTTTTTTAGTCACGGCTCATGTCTACCTGGTGGCTATCTTATTCAACCTCAACTCATTTAATTCACACTCAGTTACACTTTCAAATCAAGAAAAAATACGGGGAATTATTTCAACAAAAAACTATTACAACTGTAAAGGAAATTAATCAGAAATGCCGAAACATTTAGAAATGCTTATTCTGTATTCTCCAGGGGTATTTGCAGAGATGTCAAGAGGATTAGTTCAGCAGTCTGACAATGAGACCTTTGACATGTGTTTGCCAAACTGTGTGTAGATATTTCTATGACGTATGCTGATACATGCATGGGTCTAAAAGATAAACTATCTCATCTGTAAACTGATGAGACATTCAAGTGATAGTAAGACTTCCAAAAATAAGAGACCATTGCTCCAGAACAGACCATTGTTACTCAATTCTGGTTTATGAACTGCTCTGTGGCCTATTAGGAATCAGGCCCCACAAGGAGGTGATCAGTAGCAGGTGATCAAAGCTCACCATGGCTTACCTGACGGCCTGAGCATTACTTCCTGTCTGATAAGCAGTAGCATTAACTTCTCACAAGAGCTCAAATGCCACTGTGAACCATGCATGCAAGGGATGTAGGTTCCATGTTTCTTAGGAGACACTAATGCCTGATGATCTATGATGGAGCTGAGGTGGTGATGCTAACACCAGAAAATTTATGAAAATAGTAAAAATCAGCAGAGATGTTTGCACACAGGTCTTAATAAATTGTTTGCAGACTCCTATCAAAACATAGGTTTTCAATGTGAATTCTCACTTTTTCTTTGTTTCAAGTCACTGTTACAAACACCTTAGAAATAAATATTAAATTCATGTCAAATACACTAAACATGGCATGCTTATCCTTGCTACTAGAATGCATACAACAGATATCCATGGTGGCATCAAGAATTTTCATTTTCATAATGCTCAGGAGAATCTGCTGCCCATCCAAAAACCACTTGTTTCCCTTTATTTCCACCCCATCGTTTTTTAAGATTCACCAACAACATAAAATTCAAAATCAAACATCTGTCAGAATTCCTTCTCCTGGGACTGAAAGATGATTCAACACTGCAGCCCCTCATCCTCAGCCAATTTTTGGTAATTTACCTGATCACCACCCTGGGAAACTTGCTCATCATCCTGGCCAACAGCTCTGACTCCCATCTTCACACCTCATCTACTCCTTTGTCTCCAACCTGTCCCTCATCTACATCTGTATAAGCACCAGCATGATCCCAAAGAGGCTGATAAACATGCAAGCAAAAGATCAGAGAATCAGTTATACAGGATGCTTCTCTCAGCTTTGTTTCATATTAGTTTTGGTTGTTTAATAAACTGTCTCCCTATGGTAATGCTAATGACCACTATGTGGCTATTTGTTATCCTCCGGGGATACACAGCTTTATGTCCTGCTGATTCTACTCTGTCTGCCCATAGCAATGTGCATGGTCTATTATACAGTTTGGCAGCAATGCCACTGTCCTTTTGCACAAACATGGAAATCCCACACTTCTATGAAATCACTCAGATTCTCAAGCTGGCCTGTTTCCAATGCCTTTGTCAGTGCCATTTATTCAGCAGGAAACACATTTTTTGGTGTTCCTCTCATTGGCATTATTTTCTTTTATATTAAAATCATCCTCTGTATTTTGAAAATGCCATCCATTGGCAGGTGAAAAGGTTTTCAACCTGTGGGTCTCACCTCATTGTTGTTTACTTTTTCTATGGACCAACTTTTGGTGTGTACTTGAGTGCTACATTTATTGCTCTTCCACTAAGAATGCAGTGGCATCAGTGATGTATATTGTGACCTCTTGGGGAATGAAGCACATTGTCTTCAGTTTGAAGAACAAATCAATGAAGACAGCTCTAAACCATCTCATTATTGAGAAGTCTTTTACATGCTAGTGTCATGGACTTTAACCTAGAGTTTCTAGAATATGGGAACATGAGAACACAGGTTGGAGAGAAAGCCTGTCACTAAGAGCTTTCAAATTGACCACATAATATGATGTCTAAGCACATTTAAACTTGTAGCTTGTGTTTCTCTTTGATTTACCCCATCCTGTGATGTTTGACAAATGATTTCAATAGCTAAACTCCATTATGTTGCTCTAACTCATTGGAACAAAAATGTAAATTGAGTCCTCAGTTTTAGAATTTCTTTATGCATCAGTTTTGCAGCAGTAATGTTGGAGTAGTTGAAAACTTAATGAGAGCTGCACTAGTATCTGGAGAGGAACCTCTGTGTGATCCCACAGAAAAGAGGCAAGATTCTTTTTTCCCACATGATGCTAGTGAACTGGACTGTTGTAAAGTAATTTGGTAATTACACTTTCTTCAGGCAACTGCATTTTCTGGGTTCATTCTCTCACACTTAGCATCATTATTGTTCAATTCACTTAGCATCATTATTGTTCAATTCACGTGCAAATGCTATTTCAGTGGTTTAAGTTGTTTTTGAGTTATTTAGATTTTAAATATAAGCAAAGAAGATTCTTTGCTTCTCACAGGAAAGAGAAACTGTAGACAATCAAGATTCATTGTTCATGATTATTATTTCGCAATTTTACAATTCATAATGTCCATTATTAGGTCTTCACTGAGCTCTGCATGAGGTGGCTTCATTCTAGAATTGTTCCCATAGTCATCAACTTCTATAACTTGAATGCAAACTGTTCCAAAATATACCCAGCACTTTGATGCTTGAAAAATTATTGAACCTTTAAGAAGTGGTGCCAACTAGGGGATAGTTGTCTCACTTGCACGACCTCGAGGTAGATAGTGGGCATCAACACTATTGGGGACCAGAGAGTATAGACTGATATAGTATCTGTCCTAGGATCTCCTTATCCTGCCTGCTTTGTGGGTCAGTTTTGGAATATGGAAATCCTACTTCCTCTCAATCAATAAGATTGTTACCCAAATGTGAGAAAGGATCTTGTTTTGCTTCCTTTATGCTGTTAAATGTGCCCATTCAACCACTGCCTCTTCCCTGTTTCAGGAAAGGCACCCTGCCTTCTCCCCTGCATGGGCTAATCAAATGGTAGCTAGCTGGAGATCTGAGGCCTTTTGTTCCTAGAGAGCAACTGCTGATCCCAGATCCATGCTATGGATTCCTCTACTTTGTCTCTTGCTCTTTTCATTCTTTACCATGGTACACAGTAACCTGGGCAGGAGATTTGGGACTTACTGCAGGCATCCCCAGTAACTTACATAGACCATGAATAAGGTCTTCAATAAACACTGTTTCCTCTTTTTTCCCAGCTATCATGAATTGAGTATCTTTGGCCTAGATGTGCTCTTCATGAAAATATCTTTGTTCTCACAAGACTGAAACCAACAGGGACATCTGATAAGAGTCTGAAAACTTTCAAACTGAAGAGCATATATTAAGTTTTCTTGTTTTCAAATTGATTGGTTCTGAAATTGTGTTACAGTAATGGAAAGATGAGTAATACATCTGGTTGCTGCAGGATTTGGTGATGTAAGACCCAACATGATCTGAAAGATATTGAACTGAGTGCCCTTTTTTAGTTCATTAGCAATAGATATCTCTTTGGAATCAGCCAGAAGTTGCTTCTGTCATTATTTGAATGGTAGCCCTGGAAATGATACTTCCGTTTCTTTATCCCTCTTATTGTTTAACTGTGAAAGCACATGAGGAGATGGTACATGTTATGCACATCAAGAAAGGATGGCCTTGTTCTGGATCATTTATTTCATTACTGAATGCAATTTTATATATTAAAAGATAGACAAATTTAGAGAATAAAATTGGATTTACATGGCCAAGTTTTATTGCAATATGGTACATATATTTATTCCATAGGCCTCTAATCCATTCTAACCACTTTGTGTCTGTATAATACTTCCATCTAATGATTTTTTAAATCTCTATAAAGATTCAACACAATAGAAAAATACTTGAAGCCACAAACACAAGCAAAGACTTCCTGAATAGGACTCTGAAAGCATAAGAAACAATATCAAGAATTGACAAATGCGCCTACATCAACTTAAAACCTGCATACCAATGGCTAAAGCAGAGTAAAGAGAAAAGACAATGAATGGATGAAAATTTCTTCTACTTATGCTTCTGATAAAGAAGTAATATCAACACTATATAGAGAACTCAAAAAAGTATAATTTTTCACAAAGTTCAATAAAAAGATACTTTTTTCAAAAAATAGAAGTGGGAAGGGATCCATCATGGCTGACTAGAGGCAGACTTTCACAAGGGAATGTTGGAGAAGATCCACTGGAAAACAAAGACAATAAGAAAAGGGGAGCATAAACATAGGCAGATATAATCAAACTGAAAGAGAAGTACATCAGGTTAAATCCAGCATGGGGGGTGGGGATTAGGAAAAGAAGCAGGATACCTCTTATAACATCCTTTGCTGCAACATCCTTTCCACCCAAGGTCTAATGAAAGTTCCATCTTGGGAATGGATCTGAAGCAGGAGATTGCACAGAACCTCTGACAGAAATGATAAGACATGGAGAAATAGGACAAAGAGCAATTTACTACCAGCATCACTCGGACACTAATAGTGTCCACTTGAAAGCAGAGAACAAAGTCCTGTTTCTACTTTTATATCGTTTCTACTCTACAGGCCAGTTTTTTCATTGGAAATCAGCACAAAACAAAGTTACAAAAGCAAAGGCAATGATTAAAAGGAAATGAACAATGATCAAAGGGGCAGGGACTTCAGACATGCCTTTCCAAGTCAGTTATGCTTCACTAACATTACCTTACTGCTGAACCTGTACATGGCTGGAGTCAAAACATCAGTCTCATCAGGAAGCTCAGCTACTTCAATTTCCCCAGCATCTTACCTGCTCAGCCCATGGTTGTCCAGCTTCACCTCAGGAGGTGGTCTCCTCTCTCAGTTGTAAGTCCAGAGGAAAGGAGCTGAGGCCAGCATGCAGTGGGAGTGGCTATAAGCTCCCCTACTATCCCTCCCCAGTTGGGAAAGGGGAGCCAGTGAATGAGATATCTTATAGAAAATTGGAAGACAGAGGCTTTATCGTAATTTGATAAACCCATTTATGACAACCAACAGCTGACATCATAAATTAAATGGTCAAAAACTGAAAGCTTTTGCTCTAAAATCAAGAACAAAACAAGAATGTCTGATACAATCACTTCTATTCAATATAGTTCTGGAAACATTAGGCAGAGCAAATAGACAAGAGAAAACATAAAAGCAATAATGATAGGAAATGAAGTTAATTATCATTATTTGTAGATGACATCATACTCTACAAGGAAGATCCCAAAAACTCCACCAAAAGATTTCCAGATTTAATAACCAAATTCAGTTGCATAGCTTATTAGAAAGACAATATTAAAAAAATAGTCTTACTGTACATCAATAACAAACTTACTGAGATATAAATTAGGGAAAACATCTATCATGATAGCACTGAAAAAAAGGAATTAATTAAGAATTAATGTAACACAGGAAGAATAGATCTCTCCACTGAAAACTATGTATTCTGAACAAGGAAGCTGAAGAGGACATCAGAAAATGGAAAGACATGCCTTGCTCTTGGGTAGGAAGAATAAACTCCTTGAAATGACCATATGCAGATTTAAATCAATCATGATTAAAATACAAATAGTAAATCTCACAGAATTAGAAGAAAGAATCCTAAACTTCATTTGGAACCAGAACAAACCTAGAAGAGCAAAAACATTTCTGGCAACAAAGACAAGTCAGGAGGTATCCTAATCCCTGACTGTACATTCTACTACAAACAGACTGTGATAATAACAGCATACTACTGGTAAAAAGATCAATGGAACAGATTCAAAGGTGCAGAAACAACTGCAAACACACTCAGCATCCTTATCTTTATAAAAGGGCCCAGACACCTTATTGGAATTTATCCTCTTTAATAAATGGTTTTGTATCAATTGTCTTCCCACATAATGAAGACTAAACCTAGACTCATGTCTCTCACCATATACTAAAACAAAAATCAAATTGTATCAAATATCTAAATATTGAAACATAAACACTAAACCTGCTGGAAGAGAGACTGGGTGTGGAACTCTTGAAAACATAGATAAAAGCAAAGAATTTATGAACAAAAATCTCAATCACAGGGGAAATATTGCAAAGAATCTATACCTGGGATCTCATTTTTTTTTCATTTTAAAGAGAAAAAATTGATAAAAGTAATGACAGAGAATTTCACAATATAATAGGAAATTAACAACGCTTAATATATTCCTATGGTTATCTTCAAAGTAGTCACTCAGATTACAAGACATAGGCATGCAAATTTGATCAAATAATTTAAGAACAAACCATTGCCACCAATGGTCTACATAAAATTGTAGTATAAGTATATATTAGTTTTCCTGGGATCTCATTTTACTATAAAGCTTTTGCACATCCAAAGAAATCAACAGAGCGAAGAGACAATGCGCCAAGTGGGAAAAAAAAATTTCCCACCTGTTCTTCAGACAAAAGACTAATCTCTAGAATATATGAAGAACTTAAAATATTATAACCTTCAAATTAAAAAACCAATGCAAAAATAGACATCTTTCAAATGAAT
This sequence comes from Hydrochoerus hydrochaeris, assembly GCA_004027455.1. Lineage (NCBI taxonomy): Eukaryota > Metazoa > Chordata > Mammalia > Rodentia > Hydrochaeridae > Hydrochoerus > Hydrochoerus hydrochaeris. The sequence continues at coordinate 12,560 of PVLA01017254.1, forward strand.
ACACACTTCTCAGATGAAAAAGTGTAAACGGTAAATATATTTTTAAAATGTCCAACATCACTGTTCCTCTGAGAACTGCAAATTAAAACAATGCTGAGATTCCTTCTTACTGGAGATATAATACCTATTACCTAAAAATCAATCAATACCAAATAATTGAAGGGCTATGGAGTAAAAGGAACCTTTCTACACTCTTGCTGGCACTGTAGACTGGTGCAACCCCTGTGGAGATCAATGTAGAGACGCCTCAAAAGAGTAGGATGAGAGATCCAGCTATTTCCCTGCTTGGTATCTTCACAAAAGAATTAAAAGCATCACACCACAGTGATATATGCACATGTATATTTACAGCAGCACATCTGTAATAGCTAAATGTTGGAAACAACCCAAATGTCCATACATTGATGAATGGATAAAAAAAGATGTGTTTTGCTTAATGCAATGGAATACTACTCAGTCATAAAGAACAATACACTTGAGACATTTATAGGTAAATAGATACCCATTGAGAACATACTTTTAAGTAAAATAAAGCAGATGCACATGTAAAGATCATATTATTTTTCTGGTGTGAGAAATGGAAAGTGTAAATACGGTAAAAAATATATTATCAATATTGTGAAATGAAAAAAGATCAGATAAGGAGTAGTACTTGGGAGGTAGGAGGGAGAAATGAAAGAAAAGGAAAAAAATGACAAATGAAGTATAAAATGGAAATGCTTTTGTAAATAAGGAGGGAAAGAGGGGATCAAGGAAGGAAAAAGAATGGGAAAAAAGGTGAAGCAAAATATATCGTAACAGAAACACAGAAACAAATCCTTAGGATGAACGGGATCATTATATGTATATAAAATGTATCAATAATTTTAATTTAAAATAAAAGCATGTAAGAAATATGAATGTAGACTTGGCAGAGATGGGACAGGATATGGTAAAGGAGTAACAGAGGAGGCTATGGAAGGGATAATAAAAGTGATGAAGTTATGAGATATATACGTCGTATATCTATATATGAATAGAGTTACTATGTTTCTCAAAATATTCTGATAAAAATTAAGGGAAACAGTTACAGGAAAAAATAAAACTCAAGCCAGGGGTTGTGGCTCATGCCTGTAACTTCAACATTCAATATGCTGAGGCAGGAGGACTGCTGTGAGTTCAAAGCCAGCCTGGACTACATAGTGAGTTCAAGACAAGTCTGCAATACATAGCAAGACAATGTCTCAGAAAATAAACTAACAAAATAAAATTCACTGATCATTGATCACCCAGGATAGGTTAGGATCTCCAATACTAAATTTACAGAATAAAAACTGTTTTAAGAAAATAAATCTGAAGAATATTTCTAGGGAGCTGCAATTTTGGCATATTTATCCAAACTGTTTTTATACTTATATACATACATGTGATAAACTATATTTTTACAACTAAAACTATACAACAAAATACATAGATATAGCTAAAGTGGGAAGTGTGGATTTGTAAGAGAAATTCCACATTTTATGTGTGGAAGGTATGCAAAACAGACATGAATAGAAATAAAGAAGATTTCTGGAAGAAATATCCCTGGCTTCAAGGGTAAGAAAATCAGCCATCCTGTGTTTCTGACTTCTGCAAAGTTGATCTTTTAGGCTATTACTTGAACTATCAGAATGACAGGACTATTTTGGTCTAATGAGGACCTTTGGATATTGAGTCCCAAGGGATGAAGAGTAGGGCAGTGAAAACATCACAGAAAAGCCATGCCCAGTCAGGAAGAACAGTTGCATCACCTCCCACAGATGATCCATTTGTTCTCAATTCACTGATTCAGTCCATGTGTCCACTGTTTTTAAGACAGGTCTTCCATCTTCCACTTCTGTGTGAAATTCTGAGTATCATTCTCAGTGAAGGCAACAGGTAAGCAAAGTCTCTAGTTAAGGATCTGGACCTAAGGGCAGGTGTTTTGTTACAATTTAATTCATGGGAGACAGTGAAAAAAGTGCATGAATAGAGTGATAAGAAACTGGTCCCACAAGAGTCCCTTGGATGACTGTCACCTTCTGAACACATATCATTCACATTTTCATCAATGTTGCAATTGCTCTCATTCTGTCAGACATCAGTTTCTCTTCACAGCACTGGTGACCATTTTTCTGCTAAACAGAAATCTGCATGTTCTCAAATATGATATCCTTACAAAATATTCTGACATTTATATGAATAGATTGATTGAACATAGGGAGAGTTTCATTCATTGTGTAAGCTTTCCAGAGCTTTTCTAACAAAATGCCACAGTCTTGGAGGCTTAATAACTGACATTTATTTTCTTTCAATTCTACAGGCTTTCTAGAAACTGAAAGATCAGAGTATGATCTGTCATTGGTTCCTAGGTAGCTGTCTCTCTTCTGCAGTCTTACCTTTATGGATTTCTGTGTCCTAATTTCCTTCTCATGTAAGGTCCTCCAACATACTGGATTAAGGCTCACTCTTGAAGCTACCTTCTAAATTAATCATCTTTTCAAAGAGCCATCTTCAACTGCATTCATATTCTACTATGTGGAGTCAAATTTCAACATATGAGTTTTGAAGGAGATAGAATTTAGTTCCTAGCAATCAATTTCTCTCTTACTGCTTTTGGTGGTTTTTGACCTGTAACCATACAGAGATCATTATCCTATCCATACTGGTGAGTAGAGAAGAAATTGGGAGTGGGATAGAGATGTAGAGAGGATCACACAGCAACTTCCCAAACACATTTCACTTCCTCAAACTATTATATATTTCATATACAAGCTGTGGAAAGGTGCAATTAACAACAAAAACAATCACATAGGACAGCCCCTTACATATTTACAGAACTAAGAAATACTGATATTTGCCTACATTTGTTTCAGGTCTTTTAAAATGAAATAACAACATAAAGACAAAATTTAGCACCTTGATTATCTTCTCAACTCTCTCCTCTTCCTAAAATCATGCCATCTAAAATGTTGCACTGTACTCCATAAGTGATTCTATTTTGTATACATAGTCATAAATAAAATGCAATAAACATAACACCCATCAATTAGGCAATGGAGACATAAATTGTGTGGTGATAATATAGTTGAATACTCGGTAGTAAAGACTCATGAAGCAGAATTAAATATTTCAATGTTAGTAAAAGTGGAATACCAAAAAAAAATCAATTATAAGTAGCATATTGAGAAGGGTCCAATTTGAAAACAACATTATGAGGCAATACAATACAGATTTGCTTATTTGGGAAAAATACTAACAAAAGTATAATATAAATTTTGGGAGAATAATATATGTCACAGTAGGTTAGTAATTTATCTAGGGAAGAAAAATTAAAAGTTTGAGCAATTACACTCAATATGCTTTTATTTTTTCTTGCAACAAAACAGCTAAAACTAATATGGTAAGAAATGTAAATTGTTTATTTTTGGATAGTCAGTCTTCATTGTTTTCTGTATATGATCTATACTAATAACATACATCTTGTGCAGGTTCAAAAATGTTTAATATTGTCTCATAGAGTAGATTTTTCCTTCAAATTTCCCCCTAGTTAAGTGATTCATAATTTGGGGGATTCATATTTCTTATCGATTTACTATTTAATCAATTTTCTATGCAATAGATTTATATATCCAGGTCAAAATGAGTAATTGTAGCTTCGATGTTACTTTCCTTCCTGTTCTACATAACTAAGACTGTAAGGGGGTAGTTTCAGTACAAGAATCATTCCATGTAATTTGCATCCATCAAGCTAGTGATGTTCTTTCTTTTGTTTTGACTCAACTGCATCACGTCATAAATATTTTCTGAGGGGTGAAAAATGTTATGTGCTGTTGCTCATGGGACACACACACACACACAGAGTTAAGGCCAATACACGAGTCCACACTGAAGTTTTTCTTTCCAAAGTTTTTGAGATATAGTTGCATGAATAAAAATTACCTATATTTAAGATATGTCATATGGTGCTTGGAGAAATACAAATTGTAAAGTGATTATCACATTATAACTAACTGACATATCCCCCAAGTATTTTCCATTAAGCAAGTGAGGATGCCCAGACTTCTCTCCTATGAAAAACAGTTCCTCATCACAAAGTAAGTTTGCAAGACTGAATGAAGTGTGAAAGTCAAATATGGTACACAATGATCATAGCTGTCTCTCTCCTCCTCAGGAGAGAAAGATTCTGGATCTTCAGGGACACAACTGTTAAGACTGATTTTTTTTTAGGTCTGTATTATCTTATGAAACCCTATCTTTGAAACTTCAAAAATAGTTTTATTGCCATTGGTTTTAATATGAGCCCCTGAATTTCTTCACTGCCTCATTTAGCTATGTGATTGTTGTTTAGTAATTTAATTAATCAGTGCCGTGGTCTCATGTCTCAGAAGATGTATGTGATAAGCTTACATTTTTTTGTTTGAAGGCATGAAATAAGAATTCTAAGGAACACCCATGCCATATTTTGTATTACAGTCCCAGCAAATGAAAGTGTGAAAAACTATTAGTGGTAAAGAAAAGGATTAGAAGTTACATGGGAGACTGTAAGCCAAGATTTGAATATTTGTGTAGTTCAATATACATGAAAAATTTTTCTTCATGTATAAAATTTGTTTTGTGAACTTTAGTGGTATCAAATTCACCTGTAGTATCAAATTCACCTGGAGTATTTGATACAATAGAGACTTAGGTCCATAGCCTCACAAGCTACCAAAAGAAAGTCCAGAGCAGCTCCCAAAATCTTTCTATTTATCATGTCTCCAGACACTGTCTCTTTTGCTTGTATGGGAAGAACTTGCTTTATTTTGTTTTCATTTTATGTTTTCCAACAGATTAATTAGGAACATGAATAATATAAATCAAACAGCTGTTTCAGAATTTTTTCTCCTGGGATTGACAAATGATCCAGAATTGCTGTTCCTTATCTTCTTTTTGTTTTTGTTCATGTACCTGGTCACACTGCTCGGGAACCTGCTCATCATCCTAGCCATCAGCTCTGACTCCCACCTCCACACCCCCATGTACTTCTTCCTCTCCAGTCTGTCCTTTAATGACATCTTGTTAATCACATGCACCATCCCAAAGATGCTGGTGAACATAAGATCACAGGATCAGAGCATCACTTATACAGGCTGCCTCTCCCAGGTCTGCTCAGTCTTAATTTTTGGAGGTTTAGAAAGTTTTCTCCTTGCAGTAATGGCCTATGACCGTTACATGGCCATATGTCAACCTCTGAGGTACACAGTCATCATGAATCCTCGACTCTGTGTCTGGCTGGTTTGGCTCTCCCTGCTTATTAGCACTGTGCATGCTCTACTCCATACTCTGATGGCCCTGCAGCTGTCATTTTGCACAGAGCTGGAAATCCCACACTTCTTCTGTGAACTTGCTCAGATCATCAAACTTGCCTGTTC
>PVLA01017255.1:0-17971 GCA_004027455.1 Hydrochoerus hydrochaeris
TAAGCTTGTGTGTCTGAATTTTTTCACTTAATCTTATGGTCTCAAGCCATGACTATTAATAGGAACAGACACTTTTATTCTTATTTAAATTATATGAGGTTGATTTTACACTCTATTGAAACTACCATAATGATAGGTAGAAATTGGTTGATTTTGATGCCTCTAAAATATCAATGATTTTTATCTCTTCATTTCATTACAAAACCCCTTGGAAGTGAAATACACCAGACATATGAATTTAAATGTTGTGTGGTTTCTCTTAAATGAGAAACACAAAATATAAATAAAGAACCACATAAAAGATAAATAACTGGAAAAGAGGAGAAATAGATTTTGCAAAGGGGAAGGACAATAAGAGATGTAGGGAACTGAGACTGAAGACTGAGAAGGGATAGGAACAACATGTTATGTACATGTAAAAACTCCCCAGGGAAAATGTAATCATTATGAACAACAAACATATACATACAAAAAAAGAAAATACTTTTTTTAAAACAGCTAAATAAATTGTAATAATAGGGTTTAGAATGATTCCCAAATGATAAATAATTACATGAAAAAAAGTTCAAAATCTTTGGCTATTAGAGAAATATAAATTAAAAACACATCAGATTCCATTTCACTCCACAATTATGGCTATCATTAGGAAATGAAGTAGATTCCTTGAAAAGGGAGTGGGAGATTGCAAGATGGCTGACTGAGTGGAGGCACAAGAGAGCCTCTCTGAGGAAAAAATAAATAAAAACAACTCAGATGCTGGAATCTTGCAACATGGAGAAAGCCAGACAAAAGGATAGAAATTCTCACGACCCAGGAAGAAATTGAGGAAAAAGAAAAAGAAAAAAAAGACAAAAAAGAAGCATGGACAGAGGGCTGGAACTGGGCAAGCCCCGATCACTGTACCAGCCTGCTTAAAGTCAGGTGACTCAGGATCATGCTGAGATCACAGCCTTGCCAAGAGCAGGGGTTGGTGAGCTCCAGACCCTCCCCTGGAGGAGGCACTGCAACAGGGAATGAAAACAGACAGTCAAGCTGCACGAACTTTGGTGAGTGATGGGAACTGGAATCCCCAAACAGGGAGGACTGGCTGGGTGACATTTTGGAGTTGGGCAGTGACATTTTGGAGTTGGGCAGGGCCAGCTTGAATCAAAACCTGAGGCAGCTTCTGTTGATGACTCCTAGTCCAAAGCAAATTGGTGGGATCTGCTTCGGCAGGCCCACGACCCTGGTTGAAAACCAATAGCCAGGGACGAGGCTTTTCTGGGCCAGTGGCATCCCAAGGGAACAAACAAACTTGTTGAAGCATAAATTGGTTGACTGGCGTAGGGAGGGGAGCCAGCTCTCAGCCTGCAACTCACAGATTCGCAGTGTACTGGGGGGCAGTACTTCCCTAGCAAGAGTGCTGCAGAAAAACTGTAAGCAAAATGAAAGGCCCAGAGACCTCCACCACCCACCTGTCTGAAGGGGGCCAGAAACATGACAAGACAAAGCAAGAGCAAAAGGTCCCCAACTGTGAAACCAGGGAAAGTGAGTCCATCAGAGGTAAATGCAGAGGAAGTTGAGAGCAGGAAACCTATAATGTCAGAAACAGCCTCAATGGAAATAAAGAAATACATCCATGACCTCTTCATCAAATTTAAATCTGAAATTCTAACTCAGGTGAAGCAAGAAATAAGAGGATTAATAAAAGAAGTCCTGGGTAATCCTCAAGTAGGCACAAATGAAAGAATAGAGGAACCCAGAGAAAGGAGAGAATCCTTTGATGAAAAATATAAACAAAATCTAGAATATATGAAACAGATCCAAAGAGAAGATCAGGAAATTAAAAACTCCATTGAAACCTGGCAAAACCTTTTAACAGAAACTAAAGACAAACTTTCAAAACTTGAAGATAGATTTGCAAATTATGATCATGAAAGGAAGGATCTCTTAAAAATAACAAGGAACCAGGAAGCAATGATACAAATGATAGAAGATGACAAGAGGATTTATAACCTAAGAATAAAATATGTGAATCAAGATGCAGCAACAAATACAAATGAAATAAAAAGTCTATTCACCAAAATAATTAAGGAAAACTTCCCAAACATAGGTAACAGAAGTGTAGTTCAGATACATGAGGCATATTGAACTCCAACCAGCTACAATCCAAATAGATCTACACCCAGACATGTAATAATCAGGATCCCAGAAATTCCATTACAAGGACAGAATATTAAAAGTGGTCAGAGAAAAGAAACAGATTACCTATAAAGGAAAACTCATCAAAATCACAGCAGACTTCTCAATGCAAACCATCAAATCAAGAAGAGCTTGGAGTGAAATATTCCAAGCCCTGAAAGAAAATAACCTCCAACCCAGAATGATGTACCCTGCAAATCTGTCTCTCAAAATTAATGGAGAGACAAGATATTTCCATGACAAAGAGGAACTGGGGGAGTTTGTGACCACCAATCCAACCCTGCAAAGAATACTGAAGGGCATTCTAGAGAGAGAGAAGAAAATCACCAGGGTTCCAGGAATAATAGCAGAAAGGCCTCAAAGAAAGGGGCAGACAGTGGAATCAAGGAGAAAAGTAAACAAATAACAACATAAAAATAGCAAGGCAGAGATAAGGCAGAGAAAATTGGTTATATCACTCTTTTATCTTGACTGATTTTATTTGAATCTGGTATACTTGAGATTGTCGAGTCTGAAAGTAGGGGCAACTACTCTGATGATGACAGGATTAAATAGGATACCCATTCTGGTTTGATTGTTAACTGCCTTTGAAGTCCTATAATGTCTCCAATGTTTAGATTTTATTAATAGTGTAAAGCAATGCTAAGTTTATCTTATATTTGATGATATAGACAATTTTATTGAAAATAGCAAGAGACATCACAGTGACTACCATAGATCATCTAGTGTTGTGTTTTTGTATGTTTTTTTGATTTTGTGTTTCTCTAAGAATTTATATTGTGGACTTGTTTTGAATTGTTTTTCCCTCTAATACAGAAAGGCTAGGTATATGTAGAGACTTATACATGTGTAGAACTTCTAAGTAGTTTATGAGAATGGATTATAGTTATTATAAAGATTACAAAAATGAAAAGAGAGTATTCTAAAGTATATAACTGCATGTATGTTTGAGTGTGTGGAATTAATAAAAATGTTGCTAAAGTTTGAGTTGGATGGATGAGCAAAACTGACTGCATTCTCACTGTTTGGATGTCCACTTTGTGGACTTTACTTTTGTAACTTGAACAACTGCATCTAAGAGGAAAGTATGCAATTATCAACTAGTGATTTTTTACTGGTTACTATTTTAGTTTTTTTTTCTGTTTTGTTAGGTTTTGTTTTGTTTTGTTTTTGAGATTTTGTCTTCTTTCTACCCTCTCTGTTTCAAAATTTTTTCTCAAATAAAAAAATTTAAAAGAAAAAAAGCAAGAGGAAGAAAATAAAGTGTTCTAAAATAGATAACTCTATGTATACTTAAGTGTGTAGGATTGATAAACATTTTACTAAGTTTTTGTTGGATCGGTGAACAGAACTGTTTGCAGCCTCACTGTTTGAATGTGCACTTTGTAATCTTTAATTTTATAACTTGAACAACTATATCCAAGAAGATAATATGTAATGTATCAAATAATGATTTCTTACTGTTTATTTTTTTTTGAAATTCCGTATTGTTTCTACCCTTTTTTCCATTTTGCTTCCCCCCTCTTTAAATAAAATTTAAAAAAAGATTCCTTGAAAAGAAAGCTTTGTGCTACTATTGTTTGGACAAAATATCATGCCTATATCTTACACTCTGAACAACTGCAAAGACAATACAAAATATATGGAGCATTGTAACCATCTAACTAACCTCTTTTGAAACTCAGTTTCATTGGTACATTTATCTTTTTTCCTTTTCTTTGAAAGAAATAAGTCAAAAAATAACGAATACTGGTGAGGATATGGGGAAAAATGAACTCTTCCCCACTATTGGTGGCAATGTAAACTAGTGTAACCACTATGGAAATAAGTCAAAAGACTAAAAGTAGAAATGCCATTTCACACAGCTATTTCCTTTCATTGTGTCTCCCTAAAGATTTAAAGATCCCCTATTAGCCATGTATACCTATTTTTTTGGAAGCCCAGTTCATAATAGCTAAATCTCCAAAGCAGCCCTTATGCCCATCTAATGATGAGTGGATAAAGAAAATGTGGTATTTATGTACTGTACCATAACAAAAGATAAATTTGAGTCATTTTTAGCAAAAATGGATGCACCATGAGTCCATAACATTAGGTAAAATAAATGAGATACAAGAACTTAAATATCACATGTTTTTGCTTATATGAGAAAATGAAAATATAAACAAAGAATAAAATAAAGGGTAAATATGAATGATGAGTAAAATATAAAGTATAGAGATACACCTTTTACAAATGGGAAGAGGATAAAGAAATGGAGGAAAATGGGAGAGAAATGAGATACAGATTTGTGTTATGTACATGTACCAGTTGCATATAAGGAATATAGACTTTATGCATGGCATACATATGCTAACAAAATTGAAAAACTGGCAAAACTTAGGGGTAGGATTTCAATGTACAAATTACACAGATGTCTCATCCAGGAAGCAATCTCAAAGCATGCATTTAAAAGCAATACTTGTTCCTCCCAAATCCTCCATACTGACTTAAAATTCCCATGAAAAATATATAAATAAGTAGGATTTTAGATATAAATCAGGATGTAGATAATGGGGAACATGTGTTTCTCCTCCATATATTTTGAACCTAAAGTCTGGACTCATAGGTCTATTTCCTAAAATATAAGTTATGAGGTTGTCCTACAAAAGTTGATTTTTTTAAGAGTAGTGATAATTCAATTTCTTTCTTTGTTTTTCCAATTTCTGTTTTTTAACTTTTCTGTGGTACTTGGGAAAAACAAGACCTCACAAATGCTATGCAAGTGTTGTATAACTGAGCTAAGTTTTAGTTAGGTTTCTTGTTGTTGAGACAAATTACCTGATACCCAAAGTTAAGGGAGGGAAGATTCCCGTAATAGCCAGCTCCAAGTCATGGTGGCACATGGCAGAAGAGAATAGTTCAAGACAGGCTGGTTGTAGCAAAGCAAAAAGAGAGAGAGAGAAGTTTCCTTATGTTCCTTATATGGTATGCAGACTCTGTGCCTTAGGGTAGAAGTAACACTGATACCTGGAACCCTGGTCAGAACCATGCCAAATCAATCAATGTATTGATTTACTAATCACAGATCCTTAATTCCAACATGACTCACTCTAGATTCAGTCACTTCTGGAAAAGCCCTATGAAGGCATCAGGCAGAATATGGAGAAATCTAGACACAAACCATTACAAACTTTATACATACACCAGTGCTGAATTAAAAGCTATGCTTGGAATTTTTAGAGTTCTTTTTGTTAAAGGATTAAGAAACAAATAAATATCAGTATTAATTTAAATGAAAAAGAAGTATAAGTAGTTAGTTTCTTTTTTAATTTTGTTTTCTTTTGAGACATGGTCTTTCTCTGCAGTTCAGGTTGTCCTTAAACTTACTTTGTAACCCAGGTTAGCCTTTAACTCCTGGTTATCCTCCCACCTCTGCTTCCCAAGTGCTGAGAATACAGATTTATGCCACCATGCTTTCAAAATTGGTTACTTCTTAAAAATAAATCTGCAAGCCATGGATTCCCTGCATACCAACATTAGTTGGTCAAAGAGAGTCAATTACAATTTAAGTAAAAAATCCCTAAGCCATTCCACAAACACAAAGGCTCTTGAAAATGTAAATAGAAAATGTCCAAAAGTTTCATTTTTAGAAAAACAAAGATGTTAAGATAGGCTAATGATGTATCCCTTTTCTGGGATAGTATTTCCATTCAGATTAGAGAGAGAGATGATGCTTGATCTCATGAGAGAGCATTCTAGATTGTCCATTCAGATATAAAACCTACCTCTCATTCTGTTTTTTCCTCAATGATCCTGAGGTACATAATTAAGTGCATGCTTCATCTAAGTCCTACTCTTTTCAACATGATAAGTAGATTGAAAAGTGATGTTGTATAAGAAACAATGAAAACAACTTAACACATGCACAATAATTGTAGAAGTGATAATGATCATGAAACCTGATATGAACTAAACACTAGTGGGTTTTTTCATCTGATATTCATTTGAATGTAAAATATTGCTCTATATTTTTGTAATTCTTTAAAGTTGGCATTATTAGGGCAGTGATATGCATTGCAAAAATCAGAAACTCAGAAAAATTTAGGGATGATATCTGGACCTGGTTTTTTTTTCTAGGCTGTTTTTACATAGCTTATCAAGAAGAAAAGAGTATCAAAAAGTAAAAAAAAAGTGAAATTTCTTTGACATTTATAATAATAATATAAAGGCTCAAAAGTGTTATCTAAGTTGTCATAATCCTATTATTTCCTTACATTACAGAACTGAGAGTCATTGACCATTGTTAATCTCCTATTATGTTGCTTTGAATTTGTGTCATATTTTCTATTGTTTGAATCTTAAAACTTTAAAAAACAAAATGTAGAACACAAATTTCTGAGTTGCACCTTTAGAACCCACTAAGAAATGTAAGATTTTCCATTGAAAATCCCTGAAAATATAAGATATCTGAATGCCACATTATTAAAGAATATATGCAGATGACAGATAAGCTTGTGATTGTTATATTCTCATTATTTTAATTAGGGAACCTCAAATTAAATAATAATGAGAAACCATAAAGTGCTTTTCCCAAATGATCTCAGTGCTCACATGCTGTTACCAGCCCTGTAACCTGCTGAGCAGTACAGACTTGCATTCCTTGCTGATGGGAGCTCAAGTTGACAAAACTAATTAGAAGACAGGGTTTGCAAATCCGGACCTCACTATGAAGCACAACCCAGGGAAGAACACACTGCAGGTGTTATCCAACAGATTTAAAAAAAAACAGAGTGAAGGATGGAAGAGGTAAATATATGGGCAATTAAAAACAGTTCCATATAAACAAGAAGCTCTGGTGTACTTTTGTACATTTGAGCAAATATAGGCAAATGTAGATTTAACAAAGCTAGCAGAAGAGGGTTTGAATGATTTTATCATAAAATAATAAGTATTTCTTCTAATATCATCTAAATAAAAGGTTCACATGTATTGAAACATCACGATACACTTAATGGGAAAGTTTTTTTTTAAATATAGGAATCTAAGCAGCCAAATTGATGAATTAGGAAATTTATTAGCTGAGCTCAGCAACCAACATGTAGACCCCTGGTTCAGAGTCATAATGACTGGTGCCACCTGGAAAGTTAGAGAGCTTTTAAAACAGAAATCCACAAATGACATTCTGATGGGAAAAAATTAGCTAAAATTTTATGTTAATTTTTGGTTAACATTTGTATTCTGCTTCTTTGTGAAGCAGGTTAGTTTTTCTCTTGTGAGTGCAGCTCACTCTGACTTTTGCATAGGACTTGCACCCTGCGTGATTTTTCATGCATTTGGGTCAAATACAGGGCCCAAGATGGTGTTGGTTGTGCCAAACCACAACAAAGTTAGGTACAAACTCCATCATGTTATGTATCAGTGACAAATAAATTAAAATAGAAAAAAATGAAACTGATTTTAAAAAGCATTTGCATAAAATTCTTTATTTTTTCTTCATTCTTTTTTAATTTTTTATTCAAAGGGATAAAACAGAAAAAGGAGAGAAATATTACAGAATTTCAAAAAAAAACAGTAAGAAATCACCAGTTGATAAAATACATATTACTCTTTTAGAAATAGTTGTTCAAGTTACAAAATGAAAGCACATAAAATGGACACTCAAACAGTGAGACTGCAAACAGATCTGTTCAACAGTCAAACAAGAACTAAGACATATGGGTATTAATTCTGCACATGTAAATATACATATAGTTATATCTTTTACACCACTTCCTATTTTCTCTTTTTTAAAATAGCAATTATACATTTTTTTATTTAAAGAGAAAAAAACGGGAAAATGTAGAAATATTACAGAATTTCAAGAAAAGAAGATAAACAGTAAGAAATCACTAGTTGATACATTACATATTGTTCTTTTAGAAATAGTTGTTCAAGTTACAGAATTAAAGCACACAAAGTGGACACTAAAGCACTGAGAGTGCAAATAGATCTGTTCAACAATCCAACAAGAATTTAGAAATACAGTCATGAATCCCACACATCTAAACATACATGCAGCTATATCATTTATAGTGCTTCCTATTTCCTCTTTTTTTACAATAGTAATTATACATTTTTAAAATTTTATTTGAAGAGAAGAAAAAAAACAGAATAAAGTGTAGCAGCAATACAGAATTCTAAAAGAAAGAATGAAAAAAAAGAGAATGAGAAAAACCCCCACCAAGAAATCAGTAATTATATATTATGTACTTTCATCCTGGATGCTGTTGTTCAAGTTACAGAGTTAAAGGTTACACATTAAATATTAAAACAGTCAGACTACAAACAGTTTTGCTCAAAGATTCAACAAAGATTTAGCAATATGGTCATCTATTTTACACACTCAAACATACATGCAGTTATATCCCTTAAAGCACTTTCTTTTCGTCTATTTTTTACAATAGCTATTACATATTTTGGTTTTATTACACTTGTAGTTCTTATTTACTTTTTATACTAGAGACACAGTATGATATTCATAAATATGATTCTTATTTATTTCACTAATGAGGATAGTCTCAAGTTGTCTCCATTTGCCTATCAAGGCCTCAATGTCATCCTTTTTTATAGCTGAGTAATATTGCATTACATAAAAATGCCACATCTTCATCCACTCTGCAGTTGATGGGCATCTTGGTTATTTCCAGGATTTAGCTATCACAAATTGTGTGGCTATGAACATGGGTGCACATATATCACTGTGATATGAACTTTTCAGTTCTTTGGGGAATATGCCCAGGAGGGGGATAGCTGGATTGAATGGGGCTTCCAATCCTAGTCTTCTGAGAATTCTCCATATGGATTTCCATAATGGTTGTACCAGTCTACATTCCCACCAACAGTGGAGCAGTGTTCATTTTTCCTGCAGCCTCACCAACTTTTGTTATCAGTTGATTTCTTCATGGCAGCTATTCCTTCCGGAGTAAGGTGGAATCTCAATGCTGTTTTAATTTGCATTTCTTGAATGACCAATGATGGTGAACATTTCTTCATGTATTTATTTGCCATTTGTATCTCTTTCTCTGAGAACTATGTGTTCATCTCTGATGCCTATTTTTGGAGAGGGTCTTTGAATTTGGGGGCTTGATGTTTTTCAATTCTTCATGTATTCTGGACACAAATCCTTTGTCTGAGGGGTTGCTGGTTATAATATTGTCCCACTCTGTTGGTTTTCTTTTCACTCTGTTGGTGATTTCCTTTGAAGTGCAAAAACTTTTCAGTAATGTGAGTTCCCATTTGTTGATTCTTTGAAGTGTTTCCTGTGCAGTTTGCATTTGGTTCATGAATTCTCTGCCTACCCCTATGTCTGCAAGACTTCTACCTACCTTGTCTTCCAGTAGATTTAGTGTTTCTGTTTTAATATTGAGGTCTATGATCCATTTAGAGTTTAGTTTTGTGCATGGTGATATGCATGGGTCTAGTTTCAGTTTTTGGCATGTAGAGAGCCAATTTTTCCAACACCATTTATTCAAGAGACTATCCTTCCAGTGGATATATGTAGCCACTTTGTCAAATATCAGGTGGCTGAATGTCTTTGTAGTTGTGCTTGTATCTTCTAATCTGTTCCACTGATCCTCAGGTCTATTTCTTTGCCACTACTCAGCTGATTTTTTTACTGTGGCTTTATAGTACTGTTTCAAGTCAGGAATTGAGTTGCCTCTTGCCTTTCTTTTGTTGCCTAGAATTGCTTTTTCTATTCTAGGTTTCTTCTGTTTCCAAATGAATTTTAATAGTGTGTTCTCTAGATCTGTGAGGTATGTCAATGGCATTTTTTTTCATAACTTTTTGTTTTCTATGAGGAGTGCAGGGTTACAGGAATGGGGTTTTAGAAGGATTCGAAGGGTTCCAGAGAACAAAGGCATTGTAGCCAGCCAGTTTCTCAAACAGCAGAGGGCTGGGCTCTGCCTATGTGGGTATATCGATTAGTCACTCACTGTGTGAGCAGCACCGTTGCTGGTGCAAGCACTCTGGAAGACTTGCCTATTCTAAGCTGCTTCTATGTGTAATATTTTGGCTCAAAGGTCAAAATGGAGTCCTGAGGAAGACGGATTTCCTAGTGGCAGCTCCTTGGGGACTAAGCTCTCAAAACCAATTGGCCCAAATTTCAGCCTGACTTGGGCTTTAAACTCCCACTGGGGATGGGGATGGCTTGCAAGGGGTGGAAAATATGAAAAACAGATGCCAATGGAGATAGAGGGTTCTGGGGGTGCTACAGATCTGCAGGGTCAGGGAGTTTTCTGTAGGGGAGACATGGAGGGCCAGGGGGAGCAAGGAAAGAAGACACTATATAATACCAGCTCCCTCTTAATGGAGTTTAACATCCCTAGATTTGCTTTGAATTTATTAGTGATTTTATTTCCTTGGGTAATAACTCATTACCTCATTTATACTCATTACCTCATTACCTCTCAGCCTGAAGAGCACATATGGCCCAGAAGTGGAATTTATCTTTGTACCTCAAAGTGATGTTTTCTTAGCTGTTTCATCTTCCAGTCACACACAATCCCAGCCCAATGCCTGGTGGCATCCGCACGTGTCCTGGGTCTGCAGGCCCTGGGCAGGGGCTGACCATGGAGGCTAGCCAAGCCAGCCTGTGCTCCTCCCAGCTGCTCTCTCAGGTCTAGCTGCCTGCTGCTCTGTGACCAGGGCTGTCTTCAGGGCCCTGAGCCTTGCTATTGTGAGGTGAGACACCTGCAAACTGGTGAGATTAGAGCTGTTTTGCAGGAGCCTAGACAACAGCTGCTGGGAGGGGTTTATCAAGGGCTGGGGCTCCCTTGGAGGATGTGTAAAAGCTGTTTCAATCTCAGCACCAAGTGAGAGCCTGGCAGATGCCCTTCTAGAGAACAAATGTCCCTCTGGTTCTGCTGATGTGGAAAGCTCCATCTACAAGGGCAGGGTGCTGCTTCATCCCTGGAAAACCCCTTTCTCATACCCTTGGCTTATTGTACATCACTGGAGAGATCTCCCAACAGCAATCTGTCAGGCTGGAGATGCACAGGGCACACTCCTCCTAGCTCACCAGCACCCATTTCTGGCCCATCTGCATCCCTTTCCCCACTGCGTTCCCAGCACCAGACTGAGAGGTGAACAAAGCCAGTGCAGTCCCTATGCCCAGAGCTCAGGTTCTTTGCATGCTTTTGCCCTCAGGTAATGTCATGGAGCATCTGTGATGTGATGAGGACAGAGCACCTCCTTCAGCAGTCTAATTCTGAACACTGCTTGAAGGGCTGGTTGCTCATTCTGTAAAGGTGAGTTTCCCACTTCACCCACAGGGTGTCCTTATCATGCCATTCTCCTGATAGGCATGCTGAGGCCCTCAGACTCTGTTTGCCTCTAGCCAGATTCTATCTACCACAGCAGTGGAGCCCAAGTGAGCATTAGAACCACTTGATGCCCAAAGCCAGACCAACCTCCGTAGAAGTTCAGGTGCTATCAGGATTCCAACGTGTGGCCATGTTTGAGAATCACTACCCTGCACCTTGCTACTCAAGCACATGTAGCACCCCTTGGGCACATATTTGACCTGGACTTCACTCAGATGTGGTAGATCATAATCCACATTTTATCAAGGTCCCCTGGTGACAGTTTAGCCTCCACCTCTTGTTTATTGAAATCCCTTAAAGAAGTCACCCTACCCAGTGGTGGCCTCACTCTCTTCACCATTCTTCTTCTTTGCCTCACTCTACGTAAGGGTCAAAACCCATAGGATAGGAGATAAGTCCTCCCCTTTCACCAGGGTCAGCTACCATCCTGCTACAGCTCAACACTGCACAGGAAAGGCCCGAGAAAAAGAGGGAGGGAAGGGATGGGGACATAGCTCAGAGGCACAGGCACTTTCCTGGCAAGCACAAGGTTCTGAGCTCAATTCCTGGTACCAAGAAAAGAGTTAGAGAAGAAAGGAGGAAGCCCCAGACCCAACAGAAAATCACATGTAAATCAGCATCAAAGCTGGGGAGAGCTCTAGATCTCTTGAGAGATGTAGGCATTGGTAATAAATTTGAACTGGGAACTTAGCTCAGCAGTGTAAGTGCCTGCCTAGCAAGTGTAAGGTCGTGAGTTCAATCCCCTGTACCAAAAAAAAGGAATAGGTAGTAAAGTTGGGGTGTGCCACCCCCCCAACCTCCATGCTGGCAAACAGTTCCTGCAGTTCAGGGTGGCTCACCCAAGGTCTCTAGTGTCCAGAGTGGATGACAGAAAGGCAGGAAAGAGTGATGTGTGGTGGCATCCTGTGACCAGTCACGTGGCTAAAGCACCACTCTCTGCCCCCATTTACTTGTGGCAGCAGCTAGCACTGGTCAATGGTATTTTGATTGGGACTGCATTAAATCTGTATAACAGTTTTCGGAGTATAGCCATTTTCACAAATTTGGTTCTTCATAATCAAGAGTAATGAATGTCCTTCCATTTTCTAATATCCTCTTCAAACTCCTTTTTTCAGCATAGTATAATTTTCAGCATATAGGTCTTTTACATTTTTAGTTAGGTTGATTCCTATGTATTTCATTTTTTTACATGTTATTGTAAAGGGTGATATTTTCATAATTTCTATCTCAATGAGTTTTTTGTTTGTGTACAGGAATGTTATTGATTTCTGAGCATTGATTTTGTATCCAGCTACACTGCTGAATTAGTTTATTATCTCTAGCAGTCTTTTAATGGAGTTTTTTGGGTCTTCTATATAGAGTATCATGTCATCTGCAAATAGTGATAATTTAACTTCTTCCTTTCCTATCTTTACTCCTGTTATTTTCTCTTGTCTGATTACCCTGACTAGTGATTCCAGAATTATGTTGAAAAGGAGTGGTGAGAGTGGACAACCTTGTCTTGTTCCTGATTTTAAAGTGAAATCTTTCAGTTTTTGTCCATTTAGTATAATATTGGATGTTGGTTTGTCATAGATGGCCTTTATAAGTTTGAGGTAGACTCCGTGTATTCAGAGATTCTGAAGGGTTTTGATCATGAACATGTGTTTGACTTTGTCAAAAGCTTTTTCTGCATCTATTGAGATGAGCATATGGTTTTTCTTTTTGGCTCTGTTGGTGTGGTATATTGCATTTATTGATTTGTGTGTGTTAAACCATCCCTGCATTCCTGGAATGAACCCCACTTGGTTATGATGTATACTCTTCTTGATGATTTGCTGCATTCTATTTGCCAGTATTTTGTTGAGAATCTTTGCATCAATGTTCATTAATGAGATTGGCTTATAGTTTTCTTTTTTGGTTGGATTTTCTCTGGTTTTGCTATCAGAGTAATACTTGCCTTCAGGAATGACTTAGGGAGGATTGTTTTTTTCTCAATTTCATTGAAGAGTTTAAGGAGTACTGGCATCAAATCTTCTCTAAATTTCTTGTAGAATTCAGCTGTGAATCCATCAGGACCTGGCTTTTCTTTGCTGGTAAGTTTTTAATTACATTTTCAATTTCAATAGCTGATATTGTATTGTTCAAAATTGTGATATATTCTTCATTGAGCTTTGGTAGTTTATATGTTTCTAGAAATCTGTCCATTTCCTCTGTGTTTTCCACTCTATGTGAGTAGAGATTTTCAAAGTAAGTGTCCATGATCTTTTAAATTTCCATTGGATCTGTAGTAATTTCCACTTTTTCAGTTCTTATTTAATGAATTTCTGTTTTTTCATTCTTTCTCTTGATAAGGTTATCTAGGTGTTTGTCAATTTTATTTATTCTCTCAAAAAAACAGCTTTTTGTTTCATTGATTCTTTGTATTTTTTTTTTAGTTTCAATATCATTGATTTCTGCTCTAATCTTTGCAATTTCCTCACTTCTATGAGCTTTGGTTTTAGCTTGCTCTTCTTTTTTCTAGGCACTTGAGATGGAGCAATAGGTTGTTTATTTGTGCTCATTCTGTTTCCTTCATATGACAACTTATTGCTATGTATTTCCCTCTTATGACTGCTTTCATTGCATCCCACAGATTACAGTATGTTGTTTCTATATTTTCATTGAATTGTAGGTATTGTTTTATTTCTTCATTAATTTCATCTGTAGCCCACTGGTTGTTCAAAAGGCTGTGATTTAATTTCCATTTATTTATGTAGGTTTTACAAATTCTTTTGCCATTAATTTCCAATTTCAGTGAACTATGGTCAGATATTATGCATGGCATGATTTCAATACCTTTGCATTTCCTTAAGAATGTTTTATGGGCTAATGTATGGTTTATTTTGGAGAATGTCCCATGTGCAGCTGAGAAGAATGTGTATTCTCATGTGGTTGGGTGGAACACTCTGTAAACATCTACTAAGTCCAATTGCTCACAGGTGTGATTCAGCTCTGTTATTTCTTTGCTGAATTTTTGTCTAGTTGATGTATCTCTTTGTGACAATAGGCTGTTAAGATCTCCTGTTATAATTGTGTTCTTGTGTATTTGGTTTTTCATGTCCATTTGTATCTGTCTTATATAGTTGGGTGCTCCTGTATTTGGTGCATATATTTTTATAATTGTTAGTTCCTCCTCTTGAATTTTTCCACTAACAAGTATGTAGAGATCTTCTGTATCTCTTTTAATCATTTTAGCTTTGAAATTCACATTGTCTGCAAATAGAATAGCTACCCCTGCTTTTTTCTGGGTTAATTTTGCATGGAATACTCTTTTCCATCCTTTGACTTTTAATCTATGAGTTTCCTTTTGGGTCAAATGTGTTTCTTGCATACAGCATATTGTGGGATCCTGTTTCTTGATCCATTCTGGCAATTGATTTCTTTTTATAGGTGAATTGAGGCCATTTATTTTTATGTATATCACTGATATGTACTGGCTAGACTTTGCCATCTTATGTTCCAGTTGTTTCTTTCTGCTTTTCCCCTTATTTAATTGCTTATGCTACCTGGTGGTTTCTTTCTGTTGCTGTTGTAGGGATTGTAGGCATTTTTATCACTGTCTAATATGTCTTTCCGTACTCTTTCTAGGGTTGTTTTGGTGGGCATGAATTTCTTCAGTTGTTCTTTGTCATGGAAGTATCTTGTTTCCTTACTAAATTTGAATGAAAATTTTGCTGGGTACATCAGCCTGGGTTGAAGATTGTTTTCTTTCAAGGCTTGAAATACCTCATTCCAAGCTGTTCTTGACTTGAGGGTTTGTGCTGAAAAATCTGCCATGATTCTAATGGGCTTTCCTTGATAGGTGAGTTGTGTCTTTTCTCTGACAGCTTTTAATATTCTGTTTTTATGCTGTATGTCTTAGGTCTTAATTATTATGTGTCTGGGTGTGGATTTATGTTGATTGTGCCTGTTTGGTGTTCTATATGCCTCACTTATCTGCATATAAGATTCTTTCTCCATGTTTGGGAAATTTTTTGCTATTATATCTGTAAATACTTTACGTATGTCATTTGCCTGGACTCCTGTATCTTCACTAATGTTCATTATTCTTCTATTGTTGGTCTTGGCATCATCATGAAGCTTCTGGATTGTCATTTCATGTGCTTTGTTATTTTTAAAAGTTTTATCGTTTCCTGGTCACTAACTGTGATCCTGTCCTCAAGGTCCAAAATCCTATCCTCAAGCTTCCTTTAGTTAGTTTTGCCTGCTTTCAATAGAATTATTTTTTTCTTGGATGTCTCTTTGAGTTTGTTTCATAAATTCCTCTTGTTTTCTATATTGTTCATTCAAAGTTTCAATCAGTTTCCCATACTCATGTACTTTTTTCTCTATTTCTTCTTTAGCTGCATTCAACAACTCCTTTTCTAAAGTTGTTATTTCTATTTTTACATGGGAGAGTACTTCTAATTTGAATTCCTCTATAGCCTGATGCAGTTGTTTTTTTTATTTCTCTCACTATCTTTTCAGAGATTCCTGGTGTGTTACTTTTGGGGTCCTCTATTTCAATGTCTCCTATACTTGCTTCTGGTGAACTACATGTTTGAGACTGCATTTTGGTTTTTTGCTTTGTTATTTTCACTCTGCCTGGTGTTTTCTATGAAAAGGAGGGGATCACACACACTCTTTTCAGACAGAACAAAATCTTACAGTTATTTGGAGGGGGCTTTTACTACTGGCCCTGTTTCTTCCCTTTACACCTCTATTTTAGGGCTATACTCACCACAATGATACAGTCAATCTGGTGTAGTCCAAAGTTCACCACCTGAAAGCAAAGTTCCAAATTTTCTCACACTAACTGGATCCTGTTGAGATCTTCTGATGTTCCAGGTGGGTGGGTGGGCCCATCTGTAGCAGTCCAGGGCAGTTTTCAGTCTTGGGCAGGCCTCTTCGATATTCCAGGTGGTAGGGCGGGCCCTTGGTGGAGGTTAAGGGCAGTCTACCACTGAGGCAGACTTGTGCTGATTTCCCAGTGGCAGGGCAGGTCCTTGCTGGAATGTCTGGGGAGCCTACACCTGAGGCCAGCTTGAGTTGTGTTCCAGGTGGCAGGGCAGACCCTTGGTGTAGGTTCTGGGGAGACTACTGCTGAGAAGGGCTTTTGCTTTCTTCATTCTTAACTTCTCTATACTGCAAAAACAGATCTTATTCAATGTATAAGTCTATAGAGAAATGTGGTGGAAGCACAGGCTAGAATATTTTTTTTTGTTTTTAAAATATGTCCATTATATTCTCTGAAAGAGTCATTCAGTTTTTTGCACTCAAGTTTCAGGTTTTCCTAAAATGGACAAAGTGCATTTGCTCTTCTATCCATCTTCCTTCTCTTGACATTGTACTTCCACTTGAAGAATTGAGATCACACTTACTGTATGAATATAATTACACAGAGATTATTCCAGAATGCTTTGTTCTGTGAATGTCTTTTTATAGTCAAATCATTTCCCTACTCTTCTCTTACACCCCAGAATTACTATGGAGACTTTTGGCATAAGTCCTGACATTGGCAGAATGATGATATTTTCTAGCACATCACAAAGAGCCAGATGACAAAATCGATGGGTTTTGAGGATTTCACCTGGAGCCATTATCAAGGCATCGGTCCTCTTCTTTTGGAGATGCACTTATGAAGAAAAGGCATCATTTCTAATTCATGCACTGGTCAATGTGAACAGAATCTGTTATGACTGACTGCTCCTCCCTGTGCTGCCTGCAGTACACTCTCTGTGCTGCATGGAGATCAAGGCTGCCTTCCTTCCTGTGGGCCTCACTTCTCAGGCCCCAAAACACCAGCTACCATCAGTCCAAATACATCAGCCACGCCCTCTGCCTTGCTGTTACTTGCTGTCACTGGCTGTCCTCTGCCTTAAGATTTGAACACACTCTTCTCAGATATGAACTCTCTTTGACCAAGATCCTGCTAAAACATTGGCATGCACAAGGTCATTATCTTGTATCACAGCCAGCCCTATATTCACTTGTGTAGACAGAAACCCTGGAGAATATAACAATATGAATGATGACTAATATGGATGACACAGTTCCATGCAAGTGGGCCAAGGTAGAGACCACAGAAGCAGCAGGAACACCACCTTATTAAGGGTTTCTCCATAAAGTAATATTAAGTCCAAAGAATGTTGTGCTGATTGAAGGCAAACAGAAACTCTCAATATTTTCTTTACATGATTGTCATATACAGCACCACTCCATGTATAGCCACCAAACAGAGAACACATCTGCCAGGGATTGAATCCCAAACCAGCAGTGCCACATTCAGCAGCTCCCACCACCCAGTGCCAGGTGTGAGGATTCCATGTTGTCCAGGCTCAGCCTCCTATACAGCCCCTGAGTCACATATGCAAATCACCCTCAGTTCTGGCACAAGAAATCTCTGTTGCCAACAGTTTGGGAGAGGAAATCTCCTTTGGCAGGCA
>PVLA01017256.1:0-17966 GCA_004027455.1 Hydrochoerus hydrochaeris
ACACTCTCAAGATACCAGATTCAAATAAAATCAGTCAAGATAAAACAGTGGTATAACCAATCTTCTCTGACTTATCTCTGCCATGCTATTTTTCTGTTGTTATTTGTTTACTTTTCTCCTTCATTCCACTGTCTGCCCCTTTCTTTGAGGCATTTCTGCCATTATTCCTGGAACCCTGGTGGTTTTCTTCTCTCTCTCTCTAGAATGTCCTTCAGTATTCTTTGCAGGGTTGGATTGGTGGTCACAAACTCCCCCAGTTCCTCTTTGTTGTGGAAATATCTTGTCTCTCCATTAATTTTGAGAGACAGTTTTGCAGGGTACATCATTCTGGGTTGGAGGTTATTTTCATTCAGGGCTTGGAATATTTTGCTCCAAGCTCTTCATAATTTGATGGTTTGCATTGAGAAGTCTGCTATGATTTTGATGAGTTTTCCTTTATAGGTAATCTGTTTCTTTTCTCTGGCCACTTTTAATATTCTGTTCTTGTGATGGATTTCTGGGATCCTGATTAATATATGTCTGGGTGTAGATCTGTTTTGGTTATTGCTGGCTGGAGTTCTATATGCCTCATTTATCTGAGCTTCACTTCTGTTACCTATGTTTGGGAAGTTTTCCTTAATTATTTCTGTGAATAGACTTTTTATTTCATTTGTATTTGTTGCTACACCTTCATTCACATATTTTATTCTTAGGTTATAAATCCTCTTGTCATCTTCTAGCCTTTGTATCATTGCTTCCTGGTTCCTTGCTATTTTTAAGAGATCCTTCCTTTCGCAATCATGTGTTGCAAATCTATCTTCAAGTTTTGAGAGTTTGTCTTTAGTTTGTGTTAAAAGGTTTTGCAGGTTTCAATGGAGTTTTTAATTTCCTGATATTCTCTTTGGATCTGTTTCATATATTCTAGATTTTGTTTATATTCTTCATCAAAGGCTTCTCTCCTTTCTCTGGGTTCCTCTATTCCTCCATTTGTGTCTACTTGAGGATTACCCAGGACTTCTTTTATTAGTCTTCTTATATCTTGCTTCACCTGAGTTAGAATTTCAGATTTAAATTTGACAATGAGGTCACGGATGTATTTCTTTATTTCTGATGAGGCTGTCTCTGACATTACAGGTTTGCTTTTCCCAACCTCCTCTGCATTTACCTCTGTTGGACTCACTTTCCCTGGTTCCGCAATTGTGGATCTTTTGCTCTTTCTCTGTCTTGTCATGTTTTCGGGCCGCTTCAGACAGGTGGGTGGTGGAGGTCTCTGGGCCTTTCATTTTGCTTACAGTTTTTTCTGCAGCGCACTTGCTAGGGAAGTGGAATATTCTGTTTTTAAAAGTTGGATATTTCCTTCCATTTTCCTCTATTTGATTGAAACAACAGCTAATGTGAATAAAATGGGCTGTACTATTGAGCCCATTGCTTGTGTCCTGGTGACCTGCTCTGAGGTTCTGTGGTACTTTTATGGCAGTGCGGTCACATGGGTTTGTTCTGTCTTGTTCTACTGTATTTTGCTACCTTCAAAAAAAAAAGTAGATAAGAAAGTAACAAAATACCTCCAAAAATCTCCCAACTCCACCAAAGCTGGTCCATGGATCATGGATGAGGAGAAATTCAAAAACTAGGGAACAGAATTAAATAAGGTGATTAAAAGTATATAACAACAACAAAACAAGTCAGTAAGGTACTGAGCAACCTGAAACAGGATATAACTAAGAAGATAATGGACTTAAAAAGTAAAAAGAAGAAAAGAAAATGCTCTAGAGGATATGGCTGCATGTATGTTTAAGTGTGTAGGATTGATAACCATGTTGCTAATTTGTTACTGGATCATTGAACTTCTTTGCAGTCTGACTGTTTGAATGTCCACTTTGTATGCTTTAATTTTGTAACTTTAACAACTAGGTCTAAGAAGACAGTATGTAATTTATCAACTAGTGATTTCTTACTGCTTTTTTTCTGAGATTCTGTATTGTTTCTACCCCTTTTTCTGTTTTGCTTTTTTTTTCTCCTTAAATAAAATTAAAAAAAATATTTTAGGATATATATTTGTCTCTTATTTCACTATTACAGACACCAAATAAACAATATAGACACAGATAACATAAAAGCTTATGAAAATTTAAAATAATTATCATTTTGTAATATTATATTAAATTATGTTTGCTTATTAACATAAAACAAAAGTTAATTGCTCATTTAATGTCTACATAAAAATATTCAAAGACCTATATACTCATAAAATAAAAATATAAACACTATAACTTTTTGTGTTTATACCTGTTGGAATTTTTGTTTCTTCTTCAGTGTAGTAAAGCTTAAAACTGCTATACTTTTCTGAACTTTTCATTCTGAAAATGAATCTGGTTTTAGTACACAAATTTTCATTGTGTTAATCTATATAAAGTTATCTGGGTAAAAACAACAACTAAAGCACAAAGCACAAAACAGTAATCATAATGCCCAACTTACTTATATTCATAAAGACAGACAGCATTTTCCTATTTTAAAAAGAGTGCTCACAGTTTGTAAAGATTTAGTACAACTTTTTTTACAAGTCATAAAGAGAAAAGCAAATGTACTAAAGAGGTATTTTACTAAGGTTTTATCCAATCTGAACATCAAGGAACATGATTTCTTTGCCTGAGGTGTGTTAATTACATTATCATAATATCAAAGTTCAGATAAAATTTGTGTGTGTATAAAATTTGGATTTTAATAAATAAGAATGTTTCTGGTCTTACTGTACAAATTCTTAGGTAATTTAGTAATTGTAATGAAAGGTTCTGGTAGCTATGTTTGATAGAACTGCCAAAAGTCATCTATGAAACTATTAAGCATGATAAGTTATTATGGTTGAAATCAGCATTGTTTGGGAGAACAAATCATACATATTTATGTTTCATTTGACTAGAGATGGCAACTGGATTGTAAATCCTTTTAGTTTACAATTGCAGTTCTATCATGAGACTTGGTGGTTATATTGGTAAAACATGTTGATAAAATCAAATGCTAGATAAAATACTATAAAACCACAATATTTGTATATAACAGTGGAAAAATTATACGGCCCATTAAAAATACATGGATTGCTTCCTCTATCCAAATAATTTATTTCAGTAGTTTCTGTTAAACTTAGTGGAGAACAATTAAAACTACAAGAACTAAACTAATTCGGACTGAACAAACAATACACTGTGTTAAATTTTTAAAAATTTACAGTAACAGAAACATTGTCTTGATTGAACTCAAAATACTGCCACTAGCTTCAAATACATTTATCTCATCATTCTTGTCACTTCAGCAGTTCTGGAAGCTTTCTTTTGTGAATGTAATTACAAGCTGTGATACACACACACACACACACACACACGCGGCTGTTACAGAGTGGCGTCCAATTGATGGCCATTCTCCCCACCCCCCAAAAAAAATCACTGTGTAGCCTCATCCAACCTGTTCATTAGACCTGGTTCCATGTGACTTCTGTTTTTCAAAGTGAATGTGACTATGAAAGGAGACATTTTGAATTTATTCAGGAACTTGAGACAAACATGCAGTGAAGCTAAAGACATTCATGAAAAAAGACTTTCAGAATTGTTTTAAGAAGTGACAGCAAGGATAGAATAATTGTGTTCTAAGTGAAGTGAGGGAGAGAAATTTCAGGGTGATTCACATCAATATATCTTTGACTGTAATAAGTAAATTTTTAATTTAAATGCTCACTGCATTTTATCGCAACTTCTGTAGAATATAACAAACGTCATTTCATATACCATATAAATACTAATACTATTATTTTAGACTTCTATGTGTTGCTGTGGTTTTATTTTCCTACAATTGCACAACATCCGTACTTTAGAAAACATTGCAACATTTGAAATGTAGGTATTTGCATAGAAGAGGGAGATTAAATCTGGTCATGTTTAAAGTCTTATAGGAAATAGATTTTTAAGTATTTGAGGAAAAAAGATGACATTGTAATAGTCATAAGGACACTGCTAAAGTGTATGAAAAGTTAGTAATCACTTTCTGTATTCTATTTCATTTGATACTTTCTGTTTATTATCTAACTTATTGCCCATGAAAAGTCTGTGAGGTAAAATAAAATAACACTAAATCATATGTTGTTGAAGACATTTTATCTTAAAACAATTTAAACTATTTGCCCAAATCACTTAGATACTACATTGAAAGGCAAGATTCCAAATCCTGGTCTGTACTATTGTTTGCCATTAGACATGTTTGCAGATGTGCAGGGGATTAATAAGGTAGTAGGAACAAGATTCAGGAATATTGAATAACATTACTTTTATCTTCTCTTTATTAGATTTAAAAGTAATAAAATTTACTTGGAGACTTTTCCCTAATACTGACTTAGAAGAATGTGACGTATGCATAACAATCTAACTGTAGACCAGTGGAGCTGAAATATTTGTCTACATATCTCTATTACTACTTTTTACACTGATTTTTCAGGCCATCCACCCCTAAATACATAGAGTTAAAAATATATTTTCATGATAAAAATCTCTTGATAGGGATTTGTGGTGCTACTTTAAAGGAATTATGTATTTTCATTAATATTTCTCAATGAACCAAAAGTATAAATCTTTTGTATACTTATTTTTCAATATTAAAATTGTTATATTTCTTTGAATTTTATCTTAGCAAGTTTATGTTTCAGGAAGTAATGGAATAAATATACTCATTTCTAAAATTCTGAGAAGTTTCTGAAAGTCTGTCCTCTAGTTTTCACAGGAATTGAATACCTAAGTGACATAAAGAGCATGTCATTAAGAAAAGTGTAGCAAATAGTGGAAAATTAAATTTTTTTTGGAAATATATAAACAAAAACAAAATAGCAGTTACAATTCCCTGTAGTATGATAATGTCTGTGAAATCGTTAACAGGTACATCTACTTCGCTTTATGTTTTTCATTAAGATTTTGAAGGAGATACATTCCTAGTTGACATATGAGAAATCTGAGAGGTCAACTTTTCAGAAATTGTACAGGTGTAGAATGGAAATTTACTAAGATTAAAACTCATGTTTCTTATTACACACTATATTTTCCTTCTCCTGAACCTCTGAAACTGATATTCTCACTAAAGTTTTAAACCTAACATGTGAATGCAATCATCTTGCATATGTTCAAATGACTCATATGATACAGCACATTCTTAATATTTTTTAATTAAACTTGGCATTATTAAAGATAAGAAATTTTATTTGTTTTTTAGGTTATTTAATACATACTCTACCTAAACAAATAAGGAATATTCAAAATAATAAAAAATTATTCCTTCTTTGAATATTCAGAAAACTGTTACAGTTCAACTTGATAGATTTTATTAGATATAAAATCATTAATTGTAAAGATAATTATATTTCAAATATGTCAAATTGTATGTCAATATTTGTATTCAGTTGTTTTGTGATTTTTTTTGCTGTTTTGATTTATAGCATTTTTTTTTATTTTAAAAAGAAAAAAGTCAGAAGAAAAACAAAAAGCAAAAGAGATAAACAACAACAAACCAAAAACAATAACAATATAGGTTTTCAAAACAGAATGAAAGAAATTTAACAGTGGTTGTTAACACTGCATATTACTCTTTTTTTTTCAAAGAAAGAAAAAACAGAAAAAAGGTAAAACAATACTGAATTAAAAAAAAATTAACATCACAAAATCACTAGTTTATACATTACCCATTGCCATCTTAAAAATACTTGCCAGAGTCACAAAATCAAAGCATAAAAAGTGGCTAGACACTCAAACATAGTGCAAATCCTTCTGTTCAATGGGCCAACAGAAATTCAGTAATATGGTCATCTATCTTATACACTCAACATACCATTACATCCTTTAGAGCAATTTCCTTCCCTTTCGCTTTCACGATATCCATTATACTTTTGGATCCCATTATTCTGTCAGTTTTTAATATTTTTTACACTAGAGAGACAATGTCATATTTACTAATGTGAGTCTTGTTTATTTCACTAATGATATTTTCAGGTTGCCTCCATTTACCTATAAAGGCATCAAGATCATCCTTTTTTATAGCTGGCATTGTATAAAAATGCCACATTTTTTTCATCCACTCTGCAGTTGATGGGCATTTTGGCTGTTTCCAAGTTATAGCTATCACAAATTGTGCTGCTGTGAACATGGGTGCACATATATCTCTGTGACATGACCTTTTCAGTTTTTCTGGGAAAATAGGCAGGAAGGGAATAGTTGGATCGAATGGAACTTCCAATTCTAGATTTTTGAGGAATGTCCATACTGATTTCCACAGTGGTTGCACCAGTCTACACTCCCACTAACAGTTGAACAGTGTTCCCTTTTTCCTGCGCATACTTGCCAATATTTGTTATCAGTTTTTTTTTTCTTGATGGCAGCCATTCTTTGCGGGGTGAGATGAAACCTCAATGCTGTTTTAATTTGCATTTCTTGAATGGCCAGTGATGGTGAACATTTCTTCATGTATTTATTTGCAATTTGTATATCTTCATTTTAGAACTGCATGTTCATCTCTGATGCCCATTTTGGGGAGGGTCTTTGAATTTGAGGGGCTTGATGTTTTTCAGTTCTTTATATGTTCTGGATATAAGTCCTTTGAGGGATTGTTGGCTAAAATTCTTTCCCATTCTGTGGGTTTTCTTTTCACTCTATTCGTGATTTCTTTTAAAGTGCAGAAACTTTTTAGTAATATGAGGTCCCAGTTGTTGATTCTTTGAAGTATTTCTCATGAGGTTTCAGTTTTATTTATGAATTCTCTGGCTACTCATAAGACTCCAAGATTTCTACCTACCTTGTTTTCCTGTGGATTTAGTGTTTCTGTTTTAATAGTTAGATTTTTGATACATTTATATTTTAGTTTTGTGCATGGTGATAGGCATGGATCTAGTTTCAGTCTTCGGCCTGTGGACAGCCAATTTTTCCAACACCATTTATTAAAGAGGCTATCCTTCTTCCAGTGGACATGTTTAGTCCCTTTGTCAAATATCAGGTGGCTGAGTGTCTTTGTAGTTGTGTTTGTATCTTCTAATCTGTTCCATTGATCCTCAGGTCTATTTCTTTGCCAGTACCATGCTGATTTTATCACCGTGGCTTTGTAGTACAGTTTCAAGTCAGTAATTGAGATGCCTTCTGCCTTGCCTTTGTTTCCCAGAATTGTTTTTGCTATTCTAGGTTTCTTCTGTTTCCAAATGAATTTTAGGAGTATTTTCTCTTGCTCTGTGAGGTATGTTAATGGTATTTTGATTGGGATTGCATTAAATATGTATAAGAGTTTTGGCAGTATGGCCATTTTCACAATATTAGTTCTTCCTAGCCAAGAGCAAGGAATATCCTTCCATTTTCTAATATCCTCTTCATTATCCTTTTTTAGAGTAGTATAATTTTCAGCATATAGATATTTTACATTCTTGGTTAGGTTGATTCCTAAGCATCTCATTTTTTTAGATGCTATTGTGAATGGTGATTTTTCCATAATTCTCTCTCAGTGAGTTTTTTGTTTGTGTACAGGAATGCTATTGATTTTTGAGTGTTTACTTTGTATTCAGCTATGCTGCTGAACTTGTTTATTACCTCTAGTAGTCTTTTAATGGAGTTTTTGTGGTCTTCTATATAGAGTATCCTGTCGTCTGCAAGTAATTATAATTTAAATTCTTCTTTTCCTATTTTTATTCCTTTTATTTCTCCCTCTTGTCTGATTGCTCTGGCTTGTATTTCTAGAACTATATTGAATAGGAGTGGTGACAGTGCACATCCTTGTTTTTTTCCTGATTTTAGAGTGAAGGCTTTCAATTTTTGTCTATTTGGTATAATATTGGCTGTTGGATTGTTATAAATGGCTTTATGAGATTGAGGTACATACCATCTATTCTGAGTTTCTGTAGGGTTTTTATCATGAACAGGTGTTGGACTTTATCAAAAGCTTTTTCTGCATCTATTGAGATAATTGTGTGATTTTTATTTGTGGCTCTGTTGATGTGGTATATTACATTTTTTGATTCACGTATGTTGAACCATCCCTGCATTCCTGCAATCCCAGTTGATCTTGGTGTATAATCTTCTTGATTGCTGCTTTATATTTGGCAGTATCTTATTCAGAATCTTTGCATCAATGTTCATTAGTGAGATTGGTCTACAGTTCTCCTTTTTGGTTGGGTCTTTCTCTGGTTTTGATATCAGAGAGATACTTGCCCCAAAGAATGATTTAGGGAGGACTGCTTTTCTTTCAATTCTATTGATGAATTTAAGGAGTATTGGCATTAAAATCTTCTCTAAATTCTTTATAGAATTCGGCTGTGAATCCATCAGTTCCTGGGCTTTTCTTTGTTAGTAAGTTTTTAATCATAATGTCAATTTCAGTAGCTGATATTGGGTTATTCAAAATTGTTAAACCTTCTTGATTGAGCTTTGGTAGTTCATATGTTTCTAGAAATCTGTCCATTTCCTCTGTATTTTCCACCCTATGTGAGTAGAGATTTTCAAAATAGGTGTTCATGGTCTTTTGAATTTCCATGGGATCTGTAGTAATTACCCTCTTTTCAGTCCTTATTGCATGGATTTGAGTTTTTTATTTCTTGTTCTTGATAAAGTTGGCTAGAGGTTTATCAATTTTATCTATTCTCTCAAAAAACCAGCTCTTTGATTCGTTAATTCTTTGTATTTTTTTGTTTCAATTGCATTAATTTCTGCTCCAATATTTATAATTTCCTATGAGCTTTGAGTTTGACTTGCTCTTCTTTTTCTAGAAGCATGAGATGTAGCTAGGTTATTTATTTGTGTCCATTCCATTGTCTTAGGGTGACTATTTATTGCTATGTATTTCCCTCTTAGGACTGCTTTCATTGAGTCCCATAGGTTACAGTATGTTGTGTCTGCATTTTCATTGAATTATAGATATTGTTTTATTTCTTCTTTAATTTCATCTGTAACCCACTGGTTGTTCAAAAGGTTGTTAATTAATTTACATGTATTTATGCAGGTTTTGCATTTTTTTGCCATTGATTTCCAATTATGGTATACTATAGTCAGATATTATGCATGGGATAATTTCAATACCTTTGCATTTACTTAAGAATGTTTTATGAGTTAATATAGGGTCTATTTTGGAGAATGTCCCATGTGCAGCTGAGAAGCATGTATATTCTGAACTGTTTGGGTGGAACAGTCTATAAACTTCCACTAAGTCCATTCATTCACAGATACGATTCAGTTCTGTTATTTCTTTGCTGACTTTTTGTCCAGTGTATCTATCTCTTTGTGATAGTGGGATGTTAAGTTCTCCTATTACTGTTGTGTTCTTGTGTATTTGGTTTTTCATGCCCATTAGCATTTGTCTTATATAGTTGGGTGCTCCTGCATTTGGTGCATATATATTTATAATTGTTAGTTCTTCCTATTGTAGTTTTCCACTGACAAGTATGTTGTGGCCTTATCTCTTTTAATTATTTTAGGTTTGAAGTTCACTTGTCTGCAAACAGAATAGCTATGCCTACTTTTTCTGGGTTCCTGTTGCATGGAATATAGTTTTCCATCCTTTGGCTTCTAATCTATGAGTTTCTTTTTGAGTCATATGTGTTTTTTGTATGCAGCATATTGTGGGGTCCTGTTTCTTGATCCATTCTGTCAACCTGTTTCTTTTGACAGGTGAGTTGAGCCCATTTACATTTATGGATATCACCAATACATACTGGTTTAACTTTGCCCTATTGTGTTCCTGTTGTTGGTTTCCCACTTTCCTCCCTTGTTTAGTTTCTTGTCCAGCCTGCTGGTTTCTTTCTGTTGTTGTTCTGGAAATTTTGGTCATTTTATCTCTTTCTAGCATGTCTTTCTGTACTGTTTCTAGAGTTGGTTTGTTAGATATGAATTTCTTCAGTTGTTCTTTGTCATCAAAGTACTTGTTTCTCCATTAAATTTGAAAGACAGTTTTGCTGATACATCAGTCTGGGTTGAAAGCTGTTTTCTTTTAGTGCTTGAAATACCTCACTCCAAGCTTGTCTTAACCTGAAGCTTTGTGCTGAAAAGTCTGCTATGTCTCTAATAGGCCTTCCTTGATAGGTGAGTTGTGTCTTTTCTCTAACAGCTTTTAGTATTCTGTTTTTATGTTGTATGTCTGGGACCTTAATTATTATATGTCCAGGTGTAGATTTATATTGGTTATGACTGTTTGTCACTCTATATGCCTCACTTATTTTATATCAGATTTTTTCCCCATGTTTGGGAAATTTTCTGCTTTTACTTCTGTGAAGAACTTAGTTATATCCTTTACATTGCCTCCTGCATCCTCACTGAGGCCTGTTAGTCTTACATTGTTTCTCTTGGCATCATCTTGAAGTTTCTGGATTTTCATTTTATGCCGCTTTGTTGTTTTTATAAGTTCTATCCTTTCATGGTCACTATCTGCAATCCTGTCCTCATGGTCTGTAATTCTATCCTCAGCTTCATTTAAATGGTTTTGCCAGCTTTCAACAGAGTTTTTTGTTTCTTGGATGTTTTCTACATTGTTCATTCAAATTTCAGTCCATTTCCCATGCTCCTGTGTTTTTTTTAATCTATGTATTCCCTAGCTATGTTGAGGAAATCCTTTACTAAGGTTATTATTTCTGTCTTTACATAAGACATTACTTCTAATTCGATTTCCTCTATAGACTCATGGATTTGTTTCTTTACTTCATTTTCAGAGATTTCTGGTGTATGACTTTTAAATCTGTCAGGTTTCACTGTCACCTGTTCTTGCACCTGATGGACTAGATGTTTGAGACTGCATTTTGATTTTTTGTTTTGTCATTTTCCCCTTTTGGGCCAGTATCTCGTTATTTAATCCCAATAGTCACAACTGTCGACAGTGTATCTCCTAGGGTCCTACTGTGTGGTTGATGTCCAACCGATTTTTGGGTACATAGTGCCTAGAAGCTGCTGGGGTCCTCTGTCTGGGTGAGGGTTCACCAAGTTTCTTGTCAAACCAGCACTGCTCGCCCACTGCAGTTCAATGTTCTGGGAGGGAGAGTGGGAGCCATACATTCACAGCAATGCTTGGTCGAAGAGATGGGGAGGGTAACTGAGGGTAGCGGGCTGAGCCCATGTGGGTGTGGTGGTCCTCTGGGTCAGCACATGGGAGGAGTGTGCTGGGTTGCAGACATGGCTCAGCAACTGAAGCCAGGGTGAAGTGTGGTGGTCATCCTCTGGGCTTGCACACATTGGGGGCATGCAGGGGCACAGGTGCGGCTCAGCGGCCCAAGCTGGGTTGGAGCATGGTGGTTGTCCTCTGTGTGGTAGCGGTGGGAGGTCACTGAGGCATGCAGGCTGGACCCAGCAGCCGGCCTGAGCAGGGGTAGAGCGTCTTGATTTATAGCAAATAAACAGCATATTTAGATGAATGTATATTTCACTCTCTGTATGATCATTCAATATTTGTCTATATGTTCATTTCTATGTTTTGAAAATAAATCAGGAATCAAAATATGAAGTTCTTTCTAATCCTGAAAACATGCCATAAAGAATGAATCACTTTTTTATTTCAGATTTTATAGACTATAAATACATAATGGTAATGGATTTCTATTTAGTAATACAATATTTTTCACCATCAATTAATGCATGTAGTTGTCTTTATGGACATTTTTATTTAAATTTTAGAGCATTGTTTATATGAAATATGAAAGTTTTAAATGTTTTCATTTCCAGATTTTACTTCTAAAACACAGAAATATGAAATCAACTCTCTAATAAGAAATTTTTCAATGTAAATTTCTGTGGAATTTTTAACTTAAAAAGTCACATAAATAGGAAATGAAATTTTTATCTTTTTTTCATCATTTTCTGTGTGTATGTTTGTGTGGCTGTGGCACTGGAGGTTGAACTCAGAATCTTGGCAGTCAGCTACATTGCCAGCACTTTTTTCATTTTAAAAACTATTTTTGGACAAGTTCTCTCTAATTCACTAAGTTACCCGGGGTCAACTTAAACCTGCCATCCTCCAGTCTCAGTCTCCCAGGATGCTAAGATCACAGGGGTGTCCCACTGCATTCAGTTTTCTTTCCTTTAAATCTCATTTAAATTATTATGATTTTCTTAAAAACAGTCCAAATATTTTAGTTTTGAAAACACAACTAAAATTAGCATTATAATCATATTTCACCTCTACTGTTTGCTTAGTATACTACTGCATATATGTCCAGAGTTCTATTTGCTTATTACCAATGACATTTATATATTTAAGCAGCTTAAGTAAATTTTATTGTTTTTAAAATAAAACAAAAGTCATTCTCATGGTGTTATCTGGATACTGATGATTCCTGCCATGGAATTTGGGAAACTACATATGCTGTGTATGTGTAAAATCACTGATTAGAACTTTTGAAAGCTTTAGAATCAAGAAGTAATTACTTGTTTTTACTTTTGTGCATCTATTTAATCAGACTGAATCTCTACTTGAAATATAATTTAAAAGATTTAGCAAGTCCAGCTGTTTTTAGTTAGCCAAGCTTTTATTTATTTTAAAACCAACCGTGACATTCAATTCAACAATGTAGTCATCAACTTCGTATTTAACATATCTATAATATTTAGAAACTAGCAATCAAAGAAATAAATTTAGATAATGTTGCTGCATATGTCCTATGAATTAAGGGTGAAATGATATGCAATATTTAAAATCTTTGAGTTAAAGGGAAATGCTATTTCCAGAATATTTTGTTAGGAATTCTAGTCATCCGCTACATTTTATAGAGGAAACTAATATTTTAAGTGATACTGTCTTGGTTTGTGAAGACAGGCACTGTTGCATAGAAGTACATCAGTTCTTTGGCATCATTTTCATAAATAAGATCAGCATAACTCTTCACTTTTCAAGATAGGCAAAATGTTAAGCTATAGTTTAATTGCATCATTGTATGCTACATTTAGAGCTTGCCCAAAATATATAATTGTATAGATTATCATAAATACAATGTTACTACAATCTGACTGAGGTAGTACTCATGTCATGCCATAGCATCTTTCTTTCTAGCCCAAATCATGGCAAGCAAAGTTGATGCTCAGAATCCTTCTGTTAATTACTATGACATGCTATCTACTCAGACCCCTAAGCATCCTTTTGGGTTTATTGTTGCTCTGAAATCTCCTGAATGATCTTCTGAAATTAAAATATATTTTGTTATAACCATACACATCAACCACACTAAGGATCCTATAGTCCCTAAAATTCATTAGTACATTTCCCCTCTCACCATTTTCCTTTAAGCAAGAAAAAAAAATGTAGTATTTGAAAAATAGCCTTTGGAGACAGCACTGATTGATAAAACTTTTGTATGTGACAGTTCATAACCCTGAGATCTGAGAAAAGGTGTTTCATCCCTATGCCAATTTCTCCTTCTACAAACCTTCTCAGAGGGCTTTTAAAAACAACCCACGTGTAACCCTTAAACTAAACTGGGAACCAATTTCAGAAAACCTTTCCTTACCTGAAAATTGCTATGAGGATTATAGTTATTATCTTTTAGGAATCATTTTTCCCATTATACCTTCTCTAAATTTAAGTTTTTAAACAAGACACAGCTTAAATTCAGGCTACTCAGTGTAATTTCTTTTTTGTATAACTAATCTTTCTTGCTGGCTTCTTTCTTTTCTTTTCTGTTCTGTTCTGATCTGTTCTTTTCTGTGTTCCTCTCTTTCTCCTCCACCGCCCCTTCCTCCCTCATCCTTTCCCTTGTTGCATTCCACCCTATCTTGTATTTACATTTCATAAAGAAATGCCAAAGGCACAGTTATGTTTTACTCCGATGTCATAGTTACAACAGTAAGTTGAA
The DNA here is from genome assembly GCA_004027455.1 of Hydrochoerus hydrochaeris. Classification (NCBI taxonomy): domain Eukaryota; kingdom Metazoa; phylum Chordata; class Mammalia; order Rodentia; family Hydrochaeridae; genus Hydrochoerus; species Hydrochoerus hydrochaeris. The sequence continues at coordinate 13,808 of PVLA01017256.1, forward strand.
TTCCATTGCTAAAGTATTAAAATTATTGCATTATGTAGATCATGAGCCAGTCAAAGGAAACAGTAGTAGCTATTCTTTTTTTTTTTCTTCTGAAACACCTAGCACAATATACTGTTGATTCTGAATAAACGTTACTTAGGTCAAGTGCATTAAGAAAGCAAGAAAGGATGGATACATTTTGTATGATATTTATTTTTTTCTCTCTACACATCAAATTTGCTTTATTGAATGTAATGGTTTATAAAACATAGATATACCAACAATATGATTCTTAAATATAGTGCATTAAATTTGAGGGAAAATCTTATCTTAAAAATGTTCTATCATTTTAGGAAAGTCTTTGAAATTAGTGTAAAATTTAGGATTTTAGAAATTTGAGAGGTAATGTTGGAGACAGGCAAACACATAAGACATCTTTTCCATTTTTTTCTCTTTTCTATGTAAGATTTTCTTGTAGAATGTTGTCATTAATAAGCACAATTGTTTAGTAGTTGTTTAATCAGGTGAAGTGAAAAAGTATCTTTTAAAGATTTTCATGATGTGTAGTGATTAATAGCTGTGTGCACTAATTGAATACAATTGTCTTCAGATCTCATGTTTGAAAAACAAAGTTTGAAAATCTTCACAAATATATCTAAAATTTTGTATATAAATATGTTGCACATGATGTACCTTGATATCTTATAAGAATTGTCTTATTTAATTTTTAAGGAATTTAATTCTGATTATGACACATATATTGTGCAATAAACATCTGAGGAAATTTGTACAAACAGAAAGATGGTTTAAACATCTAGCTTTAAGGGAAATAGGAAACAAAGGAGAATTATTTCAGTTACCTTTGAAAAATTTTGGAGATCAAATACTATTCATCTGTAAAAAAGCAACAATTCTATACATACTTGAAGCCCATAGAATAAACTCATTTAATCAATAGGTATTTATCCTCTAAGTGGTCTTTGTTTTACACTGCTATTGGAATTTTTCTGCTATATTTATAATGACAAATTTTGTGTTGTTAATGTAAGTGTTAAGGCAAAACAGGTTAGGTCCATTTTTAAATAAAAATATATCCATTCTATAACATTTAGTTTCAAAATAGAATGGTATTTGCTAAAATTTCTTTCTCTGCAGCAATGGAAAATAAAACCCTATTATTATTATTTTACATTTCATCAAAGAGAATGTTAATCCTGCTTTCCTTCCTAACATATTTTAGAATTTATAAGCTACATACTTTTATACAAATCTTATGTTGATATTCCGTGGCCTGTTAAATATTTGGTTTACATTTGAATATGTTTATTGATATTAATTACATTTAATTTTAACATAAAGCTATGATGTATGTTTTGTGGATAATAATAATTTTGGGGTTATCTGGATGAGACAAAATTTGAAAAAGAAAAGTGAATTATAGGCTGACACAGTACTCTTACTTCAAAACAATATGACTTGAAGATGATGAAATTTATTCATTAGTATCATATTTTTTTCTAGTTTAAAATATATTTAGTAATTTGTAAGATTTTTAAAAATTTATACATAAAGCTAGGTGTGGTAAAAATCTTTTCTCATTTTTTTAAACATTTATAAAGGGCTTCATAAACAAAATAATTATTTTTGTGACAAATATATTGCTCAGTTAAGAATTCTGCAGTAAAATACACTTTATCATTCTTGTTTCTGTATTAATTTACTTCTGTTTTTTAAGTTAAATTTTAATATGGCAGGATATACAATATTATTAATTTTAAAATGCTTCTGATTTTATATGTCTATAAATTCTTGAATGTGGTGAAGCTCTTAAATACTTTTACTGCAATGAATTTTAATGGTAACTATTAGAAGAGACAAAGGAAGCAAAATCTTCTCGATGAACATATTTAATGAGTTTAACCAAAATAATGTAATTACTTAAAATAGAATGTTCTTGAGGAATTGAAATGATTCACTGACTTTGCCATTTCCAAAGGAATTTAAAACAAAAAAAAATAATTTAAAATATCCGTAGGAGAGTAAATTATATAGAAAAGTTGGAACAATTTATTATTGAAGATCAAATTTTTCCTTCATGCAGTTCTATAAAAACTTGGAAACATGGTGCATATTGTAGAAATTAGCCCCCAAATGATTTAAACTGAATTATTTATATTAGTAGTGGAGGAATATATGTTTATCATTATTGTTATTGCTTTTGCCACTGGCAATGGGGTGACAATATTAAAAGTTAATTTGGAATTATGGACCTATATTTGACACTGCAGTTACTTGGCTTAAAGCATTATGTAGGCTGATGACTTTAAAACCTGGGAAGATAACACATCTGAAAGTTGCAGTTATTGGACGTCTAGATGAAGTGATCAGAGAGATTGTAGCTTGCAGAGGAAGGTTGAAATATTTGGGTTATTTTTAATGAAAAAAAGAATAAAGACTATGATATAGAAATTCAAAATAAAATAATAGGAGATTAACACTGGTTAACATATTATGTATTGTTATCTTCAAAATAGTTGTTCAGATTACAACATATAGGCATGGGAGAAAAGGATCAAACAATCAAACAGTGAAAGTGTAAACTGTTCTTTTTGATTAACAATGGAGATTAGTAGTATAGTAATATAGTTATCTAACTTGTATATATATGTAATCTTTTTCCCTCTTTCTTTTCTTCTTTCCCCTATCCCAATTGTTCTTTCCTTCAGAGCAGTTTCTTTCCCATTCATTTTCAGAATATCTGTTGTAAGGGCTGGGGATTTAGCTCAGTGGCATAAACACCTGCCTGGCAAGTGTGAGGTCATAAATTCAATCCCCAGTACTGAAAAAAAAAATGAATATCTATTGTACCTTTTGGATCTTATTTACTCTTTCAGTTTTTTACAATGGGGAGACAATACAATACTTACACATGTGAATCTAATTTATTTCTCTTATGAATATGGTCTCAAGTTGCATCCATTTACCTAGAAAAACCTCGTGTGTTTCTTTTTTTTTATTAATTTTATTTAAAGTGGGGGGAAGCAAAACAGAAAAAAGAGTAGAAACAATACAGAATTTCAAAAAAAAACAGTAAGAAATCACTATTTGATACATTACATATTGTCTTCTTGGATATAGTTGTTCCAGTTACAAAATTAAAGCATACAAAGTGGACATTCAAGCAGTGAGGCTGCAAACAGTTCTGTTCACCATTCCAACAAAAACTTAGTAACATGGTTATCAATCCTACACACTTAAGTATACATATAGTTATCTATTTTAGAGCACTTTCTTTTCCTTCTCTTGCTTTTTTTTAAATTGTTTTATTTAAAGAAAAATTTTGAAACGGAAGAGGGTAGAAACAATACAAAATCTCAAAAACAAAACAAAACAAAAACAAAACAAAAAAACAAAAATAGTAACCAGTAAAAATCACTAGTCCATAATTATATACTTTCCTCTTAGATGCAGTTGTTCAAGTTACAAAAGTAAAGTCCACAAAGTGGACATCCAAACAGTGAAACTGCAGTCAGTTTTGCTCATCCATCCAACTAAAACTTTAGCAACACGGTTATTAATTCCACACACTCAAACATACATGCAGTTATATCCTTTAGAATACTCTCTTTTCCTTTTTTTTCTTTTACAATAACTATAATCTATTCTCATAAACTACTTAAAAGTTCTACACATGTATAAGTCTCTACACATATACCTAGCCTTTCTGTATTAGAGAGAGAAACAAATCAAAACAAGTCAGCAATACAAATTCCAAGAGAAACATGAAATGCAAAGAACATACAAAAACACAACCTTAGGTGATCTACAGTAGTCACTATGATGTCTCTTGTTATTTTCAATAAAATTGTCTATATTGTCAAATATAATATAAACTTAGCATTGCTTTACATTATTAATAAAATCTAAACATTGGAGACATTATAGGACTTCAAAGGCAGATAACAATCAAACCAGAATGGGTATCCTATTGAATTCTGTCATCTTCAGAGTAGTTGCCCCTACTCTCAGACTCAACACTCTCAAGATACCAGATTCAAATAAAATCAGTCAAGATAAAACAGTGGTATAACCAATCTTCTCTGACTTATCTCTGCCATGCTATTTTTCTGTTGTTATTTGTTTACTTTTCTCCTTCATTCCACTGTCTGCCCCTTTCTTT
>PVLA01017257.1:0-17955 GCA_004027455.1 Hydrochoerus hydrochaeris
CTTCCTTTTTTTCTTTCTTTCTTTCTTTCTTTCTTTCTTTCTTTCTTTCTTTCTTTCTTTCTTTCTTTCCTTCTTTCTCTTTCTTTTGTTTTTTCTTTCTTTCTTGGCCAAATCTGGTGTTTGAATTAAGTCAATGCAGACTTCTAAGAATGAGTTTGGCAGTGCTCCTTCTCATTCTATTTCATTCAAGATTTTGAGGAATACTGGAGCTACATTTCCCCCCTGGGATCCTTATAGAATTCAGTTGCGAATTCACTGGGGCTTTAGTTTTTTGTTTTTGTTTTTCATTTGTTTGTTTTAGTTGCTAGTTTAATGGTTTTGTTACCACTTTAATTTCATTTCATGCTATTGAACTGTTCAGAGTTTTTATATTTTCTCAATTGAGTTATAGTAATTCACGTGCATCTAGAAATTCATAAGATCTAGATGTTTGACATTTTGGAATGCAGGTTTTCAATGTAGTTACAAATGATCTCTATTTCAGTGGAGTCTGTTGTGATTTCAACTTTTGTTTTGATATGGTCTTTGCTTCTTTCAATAAATTTGGCTAAGAGTTTTTCTATTTTATCTATTTTTTTTGTAATAACCAGGTTTTTAAATTCTTTGAATTGCCACTTTAGTTTGTTTTTCATTAATTTCTGCTCAGATATTTATAAATTCTTTTCTTGTACCAGTTTTAGGTTTGAGTTGTTTTTGTTTTTATTGGACCTTGAGATCAATCATTAGGTACTTTATTTGGGCTTGCTCTTTTTATCTGATATGGTATTCACAGCTATATTTTTTTCTCCTATGACTGTCTTTATTGTTTCCCATAAATTCTGTTCCTTGATTACTGGCATTATTGTTTGATTATAGAAATTGTTTTATTTCTCCCTTGGTTTTTGTTGTGACTCATTGTTTACTTGAGTATGTTGTTTAATCTCCATATGTTTACATAGTTTCTGTGGTTTCTTTCACATTTGATTTTTTAAAATTATTTTAAAGGGAAAAAAATCCAGAAAAATCAAAAACCAAACAAGCCAGGCATGGTGGCTCATGCCTGTAATCCCCGCACTCGGGAGGCTGAGGCAGGAGGATTGCTGCGAGTTCGAGACCAGCCTGGGCTACAAAGTGAGCACAAGGCCAGCCCGAAATGCATAGTGAGACTGTCTCAAAAAAAAAGAAGTAACCAACCAGAAAACAAAATGACAACTTTGATGACAATAGTGAGATAAGATTTCAAAACAAGATGTTAGCAATTTAACAATGGTTGTTATATTGCATATTGTTATTTTCTAAATAATCACTCAGGTTACCAGATACAGGAATGAGAGACTGATCAAAAAATATAATTTCCATTTGAGCAGTTTTTTTTCCTTTTTATTCTTTTATTGTAACTTTTGGATCTTCTATACTCTTTCAGCTTCTTGCACTAGCAAGACAATACAGCGTTTACACATGCAATTTTGATTTATTTCACTTATGAGTATGGTTTTTAATTGCATCCATTTACCCACCAAAGCTTCAAGTTTATCATTCCTTATGGCTGAGTAGTATTCCATTGAATAAAAATACCACATCTTTTTTTACCCATTTCTAAATTGATGGACATTTGGGTTAGTCCCTGACCTATAAGCAAGTTGTTTCAGGGGAATTATTTGTAAGTTGGTTTTATTCACAAGCCAATAGTGAGCCTTATACAGCAGACCTGTAAAAGTTGACAACTTAAAAATTCATATCATTGACTTATTATAGCTTCTTTGCACAATGATCTGATAATATGCACGAGATAATTTTGATTATATAATGTTCTTTAAGCATACTTAGAGGTCTAGTAGGTGGAGAAAGTTCTGTGTGTTGCTGAGAATACATATTCTGTTATATGAAACACTCTAGATACCTATTAAGTCAGTCTCTTCAAAGTTATGTTTCAATTGATACTTCTCTCGATTTTTTTGTCTAGTTCATCTCTTTGTGATAGTGGACTATTACATTTCTCACTAATTGTGTTGATGCTTAAATGATGCTTTATGTCTAGTAGTATTTGTTTTCTGAAGCAAGAAATGTGGGTATTTGTTATATATATAATTGTTATCACTTTTTGTTGAAGCATTCCCTCATTCCCTTAAGTAACATGTAGTGACCTTTATTTTCTCTGAGCAGTTTTGACTTGAAATAGGGCAATAGTCTCAAAATTGGGCAGTTATTCATGTTTGATTTTGGGTTGTAGTTTCATGGAATATGGTTTTACATTCTTTTATTTTTAGTCTCAAAAAATTTTTAGAATATATGTATTTCTTTTATGAGCCATGATATCGGTTTTTTTTTAACCAGTGTGTCAATCTGTGTGTTTTCATTGGTTAGCTGGAGTTATTCATAGTGAAAGTTATTACTGAACTCTATTTACTGACACTGTCTTGTGCTAACTTGCTGTTCTGACTCATTTTTCTTCCCTTCAGCATAACTACTCACTCTTTCTGATGTATTCAGTCTGCTAGGATTTTTGGTGGTTTTGTCTTCATTGTATATGTCTGGAATATCCTTTTAAATTGTATAGAATGATCTTTTGTATTAAAACATTTCTTAACATAGTTTTTGTAATGGGAAGACCTTATTTCTCTATCAATTTTAAAAGATATTTTTGGAGGTTATGCTGGTCTGGATTTCAAGTTTTTCTCTACAGCTCGAAATACTTTACTCCAATCTCTCTTGGCTTTTAAAGTTTGTGTTAAGAAATGTAAAGTGACTCTAATGGGTTTACCTTATGATTGATTTATTGGTTTTCTCTAACAGATTTTAAAATTCTGGTCTTGTGTTGAACTTCTGGGATTTTGACTATGATGTGTAATCAAGGGGTGCATTTTCTGGTATTAGCTGGTTTGGATTCTATATACTTTGTTTACTGTATATTAAATTCTTCTTCCATACTTGGAAAGATTTCTGCTGTGATTTCTGTCAACAGATTTTTCATGCAATTTATGCTATCTTCATATTTTTCACTAAGTCAATTATTCATACATTAGTCCTGTTTACATTGTTTGTCAGCTGTTTTTGTTGTCCATGAGCTCTTGTGTTTTTTAAGGTACATCTGTGTATACAGTTACCCGTAGTATTGACAGTCTCCACATATTGGGCACTTCTATTGCCTCTACTTCCCATAGAATCTTTTTATCTTTTGGACTTCTGTTAGATACATTTAGTAAGTATTTGCTAACCTAGTAATTCATATTTTGTATACTTTTTAGGTCAGCCCGCATTATATTTGTGTTATCATTAAGCACACTAAACATTTTGTTTATTAAATCTATGATCTGTTTAGTTATATCATTATTGAGCTTGCCAAGTGCTTATTGATAGTTTTTATTTATTCTTTAATAGATTCATATAATTGAGCCATTTGATTTTTTATTTCTTTGTCATCGATGCCCCATGGATTATTTTTATGGGATTTGGATTTTTTTTGTACCAGGGATTGAATTCATGACCTTGCACATGACAGGAAGGCATTGTGCCACTAAACTATATCCCCAGCCTTGGAACTCATTAGGCATTTTTTGACTTGTTTTCTCATGTTTTTATTGTGTGTGTGGGTTTTTGCATATGTATGTGTACACATGCATGAAGAGGGTTGAAGATTAGTTACAGAAGAAAGACTGTTGCTAGTATCCGGATCTCTTTAATTAGTATTTGCATTCCCCTGATGTGATCTTGGATTAGTTACATTTTGGTATTTATCTACCTCTTCCACATATTCAGTTTAATGGAATCAGAACTTTTCAGTGTGTTGCAAGGAAAAAGTTGCTTCTAGTTCTAACAATATCACCTATTTAGCCATACATTAGTCATATACATTAAAGCTTATTTTAGCAATTTCACCATTTTATGAATTTCCTATATAGATTGCATTATACAGCTAATAATTGGTAAACAGATGTGGAGAGAGGATGGTGTGAGGAAAAAGCAAAAAAAGGAAGCAATTAAGTATGGATAAAACAGAAATATCAATAAATTATACAGAAAATCTGACTGCTGGAATTATTTTTATACCTGGAGGAAAAAAGCGTTGTGACGGGGCTGATAAAATATTGGTGGCAGCATGAGAAGGGTCGCAGATGCAAGGAAGCGTAATTGGTGAAGAGGGAAACCTGCGAGTGTTAGCATCTGTTAATATGTTGGTAATTAGCTTATGTTTAGATATTCTACGCAAAGTTTTGGTGAGATTGCCCTGACTTGTTCAGGAAAGTTTTATTTAAATTGAGGCAGTGGCTAATTCTTATTCTCATTTGTGGATAGACAGCTCTATCTATCTCTGCTGCTGTCTATCTTGGTGTGAGTGGTGTGTGTGTGTGTGTGTGTGTGTGTGTGTGTGTGTGGATGTGCTAGTTGAAGGAAGAATAGAGGAGAGGAAAGAGATTCTAGAAAGAATAGAAAAAAGAAGATAAAGGGTAAAAAAGAAACAAGAAAATAACTCTATGTTCTTTCAAGTAAAAATCAAAGTGACCTCGTAGTCCAATTTATATTGCAGTCTGAGTTCAGTGTTGGGTGTCCTTGCTGCTATTGTCTAGACAATTTGACCAATTATCTTACTGTCACTGCCTTCTGGGCTTGCCTTTTGGATGTCAGCCACACTTTGGGCACCAATAACTACAAGGAATTCTCTGTCTCATCATTCATCCATCTCAATTAATTTGGGGAGGGAAGGGTGATGTTGATTAGCCCGATACACTGTTCTCTAGAAATGAAACGCAGTGGTATTGATGATATAAATGCAAACAAAATATCTGCATATAGTAAAATCCAATATAAACAACTATGCCACCACTGTCAATAGTAAAAGAAAATACCAAATGTAATTTGATCAAAAGCAGATTGGGTATTGACATACCAATAAAGCTACCATTATATTACTTTTAAAAATAGAAACATCGTGTTTATTACAAAAAAATAAGATAAAATGAGTATTGACATATAGTAAATATGTATCAAACACAAAAATTTATACATTGAGAGAAGAGTCCAAGAATGATAGTATACAATCAATTAAATATTTAAAATTAATAAAACTTAATAGTAGTACTAATAAAATGGAGGGTTTAGGAAACAGAAAAAATAAAAGAAGAAAAATTTGAAAAATGAAGTAAAGGAAGATGAGCAGAGGAGAAGAGAAAAATGAGAAAACAGCAAATTGTAAAACAAAATAAAGTGAATTAGTTAAAATTATTATTTAAATATTTATTAAAAATCATCTATATTTGTACTTCATGGTAACAAATGAAAACAAAACAGATTGGTTATAAGAGTTTTAAAATACAAAATAGTGATAAATCTCACCATAAAATTTTTAATATCTATATGCAGCACACTAGAAAACATTGCAGGGAAATTAAAAACTTAGAGAAACATTTTAAAGTGAAACACTTGAAGATAACAATTTTATATGAAAATCCAAAAGACTTGAAGTCTTTAAAACAATTTTAAAAAGGAAGTAAAACTTTTGAAGGCTAATGTGACATTAATTCCAAAACTATACATTTATAATATCTTATCTCCTCTTTCAGCTTCTCACACTAGAGACACAATATGACACTTGCCTATGAGTCTGATTTATTTCACTTGTAAGTATGGACTCGAGTTGTAGCCATTTACCTATAAAAGTATCCAGCTTATCATTTTTATGGCTGAATAATACTCCACTGTATAAAAAAATCTTTTTTTATCCATTTCTTAGTCAATGGGCATTTGAGTTATTTCCAAATTTTTGCCATTACGACTTGTGCTGCTATATGTATAGGTGCACATGTGTTATTTTTAATTTTCTGGGGAAATTACCCAGAAAAGGAATAGCTGGGTCAATTGGGCTCCCACTCCTAAATTTTGAGAAATGACACTGATTTCCACTGTGATTACACCAATCTAAATTTGCACTAACAGTGGAGAAGTTTTCCTTTTTCCCCACAGCCTCTCCAGCATTTGTTGTTTGTTGATTTCTTTATAATAGCCATTCTTCCCAGGATGAAACAGAATCTCAGTGTTATTTTAATTTCCATCTCTCAAATGGCCAGTGATATTGAACATTTCTTCATGCATTTCTTGCTGTTTATATTTCTTTCTCTGAGAAGTGTGTATTTATCTCAGATGCCCATTTCTGGATTTCATCTCTAAATTTGGGAGGTCTGATGTTTTTCAGTTGTATGTCCTTGATAGTAATTCTTTGTCTGAGAAACAGCTGGTAAATATTTTTCCCAGACTGTAGAACATCTCTTGACTCTGGTGATGGTTTGCTATGCAAAAGATTTTTATAAAGTGAAATCCAAGTTGTGGAATCTTTATGATAGTTAAAAGCAGGAAAAAGAATAAACAAGTAAAAGAAAAGATGAGAAAGAATAGGAGAAAGATAAAAAAGATAAAAAAAAGAAAAGATAAATGTCCTCGAACACATGAAACAACAAAAAAAGAGGAAGGAGTCCGACAATGTCCTTCTGTATGTTTGAATGAATGGTTTCTTTGCAAGCCCTACAGTAATGGAATCCACTGGGTATGGTGATGGGATGATTGTGTAGGTCATTAGTGAGTCCTATTTTGTTTCCATACTAATTTTGTTTGTATATGTATGTGTAAGTTGAGTTCTGCCTCAACTTCCTGATAGGCAGGGTCAGATAGGGAGTGTTGTGTATACTCTAGCTCTGTATTCATTCCAACTATGCCCAGCGTCCATGTCCCTTTTTTTGGCCCAAATCACTGCTATCTCTCCCATAGCTTTTGTAGTCTCTGGATTTGTGAGGTGCCTTCTTTGCTCTAGAGGCCCCAGTGTTGATAAACCTTAGGTTGTCACAAGTATCCAAGCTGAAGCGTATCGCTCACCATGTTTGCAAATGGGGAAAGCAAACAGACCTCTGAGCTCTGTGCTGGACAGAGACAGTGCAGCAAATGTGGAAATCAAGCAGACAGCTGAACTAAAGGTCTGTACTTTCATACTCATCCCTGCAAAACACTAATAACTATCCCTTGTTTCTGACCACAGAGGGCAGGACCTCTGTGTGCTTCCTCACCTGAGTTCACCACTACTTCAACTGATCAGGGGATCTAGGTCTATCCCACACCCTCTTCGTGATTATGTCTTGTGGTCACCTCCCAAGTAGTGACTGCTAGGGAGACCCCAGAAGCTACACTACTTTACCTTATTTTACTTATCCTCAGAATACTTGTATTAGCCTATAATTGGAAAAAAATTACAAAAAGCCTACCCAAGGCCTTTTTGCTTTAATAAAGTATTGAATTTCTTATGTAAATTACTACATGATGTACTAAAAATGACAAACAGAATGTTTGTATGTGTACCCACCATTGCTATACAGTTAAAATCATAAGCCATATCCATCTCTTTTTGTGTTCTACCACATGTTAGTTCTTCATATATAAATCAAGTCCTTACCTCGAAATTAATATGGCTTTCCATAAAAGAGGCACTATGAATGCTGTTTATGTTCTTTGCCTATATTCCCTTTTCACAGCATAAATAGTGTAGAATTCCTTTCAAATATAAACTGACTTCTCTTTATCTATCTGAACAGTGAGCTCAAAACTCTGAGTTTCTCCTGGCACATGTGAGACTCAGACTCTGATCTTGTACACAGTGATCAAAGGATGGAGCTATGCAGACAAGTGAGAGAAAATATAGGTCAGAAAAGTTTGGGGTGGATATGGGTGGGGCTGGAGGAATGGACTTGTGAAGATGCCATGGTCTAAAGTGACAAGAATATTTCTAAGGATGATTAGAAACATATGTATGCAGGATTAAAGATGGTCATAAAATTTTTACCAGAAAAACCAGTGTGTAAAAGTTAAGAACAAATTTGTGTGTGTGTGTGTGTGTTTGTGTGTGCACATAGGATATATATTTTTGAAATCTCATTTTAAGTGAAAACTTCTAAAACTATTTATCTGCATGCTTTAAATATTTTTGTGTGAAAATGCTCTATCAAATAGATATCAGCAAATTCATTAGATGATGGTAAAATTGGGTTAATTAGCTAAAGATGCAAGAGAAATATTGAATGGAAGGCTGAAAGCTCTTTCCCTTCCCAAATCCATTTCTTTGCCCTCCCTCTATTTCCTGGTTTGTGATGAAAGATACAAAGCTGTCAGGTTTTATGAATTTTGCCACTAGCCTCCAAAATGTTTCAAATATGATTCAATTTCATGCAGACAGAGACTCAGAGCAACTTGGCAGTTAACAGCTAATAGCTTTTAAGGGTTTAAGTCAGCCCAAAACATTATTCCAAAGAGTTTTGTGGCTTAATTAACTTAAAACATTAAGTAGTCACAGATTTCAATACAGACACATTTAGAGATATCAAGTGGGGACTGCTCAGAAATAACACCTTTAAGGTGTCTGATATGGCATCTTATTTTGCCAAAAAGCATGTAAAAATAGTTTAAATCTGCCTATTTAAGCCTAATGATGTGTATTATTATTACATTGAGAGAAATGTGAACTCAAAAATGATTTTCTAAACAGAAGGGAAGAACTTTGCAAAGCAAGGCTGTAGTATTTTGGTGGTACTCTGTTCTTACCATGGTGACTTTAACAAGTGTAGCTGGTAGTTACAATCCCCCGCTCTGGATTCTAACAGTCCTAGGTTCAAATATTGTGAGTACAATTTATTTGTAAGTTAACAGGATGGCAATCTAGAGAGAATAATGTTATTTAATATTTAGGTTTTTGTGACAATTTCCTGATGCATGTAGAAATGTTAATAATAATAGCTAATATGTGCTAGACATTCTTTCATTCTAAAATCCTATTCTCGGGATTTTGGAGGTGAGAGAAAAAATTAACTTTAAGGGTCAGTATCCAATTTTAAGGCTATAAAAATGAGCCTAATATCTCCTTTGTGATTTTTCTCTTTTGGACCGTAATTAAAGAAACCAAAGGTTGCTACTTATTTTATGCGCTGTTTCAGATGTTTTCTTCTGCAAAGCTCATTTCTGTCCTTGGACTCACAATAACTTCATTATTCTTTTCAAGTCAAATCACATCCCAATCTCACCCATTCAAATTGGCTGAAGATCTGGCACTAACAAAATGTTAATATTTATGAGTAATGCATTTTGGGTTCAGAGATAGGAAGAGAAACCTTCAGGGAGGCAGAAATGAGTTATTGGCCTGCTATAGAATGTGTCATTTGGAAACAGCCACACTGTGGAGAGAGATGATACAAATGCACAGTTTCAAGGGGCATTGCAACCTAGTTTACTAATCTCTCATTATACTAAGGTGAGTCTTTTGTGAACACTTACTGCTCATTAGCATCTTGATCCTGCTGAAAAATCCAGATAATGGATGCCAGTTTTATTCTCATTATTAGGCAAATGCAGTGGTTCCTTCCCTCTCCTTAATTTATCATTCAAAAATTAAACGTGGCAAGAGGTAAAGGCAGTCATTTGATGTGTATAAACATGGATATTATATGTCAGACTTTATTTATTATTTATATTTCTAAGGTCTCTAAGTATCTTTAGGGAGAACCTCCATGACCTCTGGAATCACTTGTCTCCCTTCCTAAGCCACTTGTCCCGTAAGCTGTCACTCTGCCCCTTTCTTCCTTCCTCATATTCTGTTTTTGCTCCTGTTCCATCCAGGCTGACATCTCTTCATGACAGAAGTCGGAGTTGAGGTTGCATTTGAAATTGGCTGGTCTCATTTTGTCTACCCCATGTAAAAATGTTGTTGCCTACTAACTAGTTAGAGAAAGAGTAAATTTTGTTGTACATGAAGAGATATGAAAAGGCAAAAGGACAGGCTGTTTACAAAGACTGGGTACCTATTGGTTGAAACTAGTCAAGCCCCCTTAAATTGGCATGTAACCCTTGAGTAAGGGAAGCCACAATGCTAGTCAGAGGTTTCCATTAGGTTATAAAGGAATCTTAATTAATATTCAGTTATGGGAAAGGGTTACTGAACAAAAGAAAAAGGAATGGTGTAATGGTCTTTTCTTATTTTCTTCACACCTATTTAGGGTGAAAAAATTTAATCTTTACATCAGCAGTCCCTTACTATATGAAAAATCATAGCCGCAAACACCTAGGTTGGTTTCTAATACTTTGTTTATATGGATGGCCCTGTATATGGGGAAGTGAGGAACCTATATTCAAAAAGCACAAGATTGACAGAAGAACTAATGCAGGCAATCACATTAATGCATGTTGAAAGTTATTTTGCACAATATAAATCTAAGGTGCAATTAGATTAATAGAATGATTAACCGTGACTCATCGAAGTGTTCATTGGCTTTTAATTGGCCTAATCATAATAATTATATAAAGTACTAAGACAATTATAAACTCATCTGTATTGTGGCATTAGCTGACTATGCATAAGTTTGGATTCAGACAGACCTGAGTTAACCTTGTGCACATAGCACATAGCACATGAGTTAACACATAGCATTATGGTATTGGACAGTGTATTTTGCTTTCAGGAAATGTGAGTAATAAGTTCCATTTCCCAAGGTGTTTTAAGGGCGAGAGAGAATGTATCTAAAGCAGCTAGCACAGTGCTTGATGCACAGATACTCAATACTCAGCAGCAGCACAGGCAGCTGTAACTGTTGTTAATAAGTCTTACTCTAAGGAATTTCCTCCATAAAAAAAGAGAATGGGTTCTGTTAGAAGTTAAATAGAGTCCGTGCACCTTCCAAAGGGGCCTGAGCCAGAAGTGGCAATGAAGTAGAGACAGCAGATAGACATAGGCCTGGTGTCTGTTGGTTACAAGAAGTCTGGTGGAGGATTCTACTGAAAGACAGACAGATACTTCCTCAAGATCCTTTTGGATTATTTGTCTGTATTATAGAACACTCAGAAAAGATATTTACCTGCAGAGGCACTTTGTTTCCTGGAAGCAAACCATGAAGCCCACTTAACATGGTGCTTGTGTAAGAATCATTGGCTTCTACCAGAAGAAAAAGAGGAATCAAGTTTCCCTGTTGGTGTTATCAACTACAGACCCACAAAGCACTTCTTTGTGTCCCTGCCTTAGGTTCATCAATGACCTGGCTGTAAGTTTTCAGTTAAATCACATAACTACTGTAGCATCAGTTCCCTCATTACTAAAATGGTACTACTAATAAAATCAGATTTTCAGGACTACAGGGTGCCCTTTTGAGTTATTTTCAGGTCAGATCCTTAAGAAAGAGCCTTAGCAGGTTAGGCATCTTGGCTTATCCTCTACGTCTGCCAGGAAAATTTCATCCACAACTGGGTAAAACTGTGATGGCATCCTTGGTATTTTCACATCACCAATTTTGCTTCCATTTTCACTCTATGCTATGTCATATTCACCAGGTAAGATCATGTGCTCTCCCTCCCCTTAATAACAAAAATAGTTCAGAACCTTTATCTCATTCCTTATGCAATTATTAATAAGCTGTCTGTCTCGTTGAACTCATTAATAAAGGATTGAAATGTTTCATCCAAAACCTAGTTGCATGTTTTTACATCATTGTCGTTACTGTCATGTGCTTTCTGTATGTCAAACATTACATTGTACTGAACATGTTGCCTCAGATTTAACCCATAAAGCAACTTCACAAGATTTTTTTTTCACAAGCATTTTAAGTCTATTCAGGATGCCATGGCAAGATATCACAAAATAGAAGGGAATTTATTGTTTGCATTCTAGAGACTGGGAAGTCCCAGAAAAGGCACGGGTAGATTGGAAGTGCTGTGAGGGCTCTCTCCAGTTCACAGATGGTGACTTTTAGCTCTATTCTCACAAGGGGTTTGAGGATTCTAGCTCTCTGTGGCCTCTCTTGTAATGACACTAATTTTATTCATGAAGGCAGAGACTCTGTGACTTAATTATCCTTCAAAAAGACTCCATATTCTAATACTGTCAGACTGGGGATTTGGTTTTTGTCCTGAATTTGGGAGAAACACAAATGTTCAGACTATAAGTCAAAGCAAGAGTTATTATTACCTTTATTTTTTAGATGATGAAGCAGGCTTATTTTTCTCAGTAAGATGCCCCAAGTTTTATAGCAAATATATAAGACACTTGAGTTTGAATCACATTTTCTGATTGCAGTGTCTACTTGTACTACTTTATACATTGCAATTCTCATTTAACATCCTGTGATGAATCATTAAAGGTTTTTTTTTTATTATAGTGTTTTTATGTCACATCACTTGTCCATTAATTTGCCATCATTCCAGGGTGGCAATGATGAGGATATTTTTCATTTCTTTCCACCTAAATTGTTTTTATCTCAGAGAAAAGTCTCTATTCTTATTAGAACCAGCAGTGTAGTGAAAATAAACACTTCTTATAAGTGCCTGTAGGTAATGTGCTTCTGAATTGTTTTAATTTATAGCAGGACTGGAGGAATATTATGCACATCAGTCTTATAAATAATGTGACATAAATAACAGCGGCATTTAGTGCCAAAGCAATTATTTTCTTCCCAAGCAATCATTCATTTTTTTAACGGGAACTGGAAATTTGCATACAGCATTCTCTTCTTACATAATTAGGGTGAGTCTCCTTTACTCTCCTGCTTCTATGTTTAATACCTGAAAATAATTAGTTTTTCCCTGAGAATTTTCAGGATCTAACGCCACTTTAAAAAAAATTTGCCTGGGGTAAAGAACAATATCATGTTAATGGCAACAGTGATATTTAGTAGTCTTTCCTCACTCTCCCTGGGGGAATTGTTCTGGGACACCTATGGATACCAAGATCTGCAGATACTCAAATACTTTATGTAAAACTGCATAGTATTTGCAAAGTATTCATATACCCCATATACTTTAAACCATATCTGTATTTCCTACAAAATGTGATATAATATAAATGTTATATAATTAATTGTTATATTGCATTCTTTAGGGAATAATATATAAAAGAAATACCTGTATGTTCAATACAGATGCAATTTTTATTTTTCAAATATCTTTGATCTTTGATTGACTGAATCCAAGGATGCATGGAGAGCCAACTACACCTATTTTACCATTAGCATTATGTGTTTGCTATAAAGTGGTATTAAAATGGATCTTAAGCTTCTGGTTTTGTGCTTAGCTCGTTCATGTATTGATTCATGCTAAAATCATTTGTAGAAAACATGATATATCCTGCAACCAGTGCTATATCCTGGATACACTATAGGGAATCTAAGAGCAATCAATAGACCTGAACGCAGGGTTCAAGAAAGGTTTTGTCTTGGGGAAGACAAAGACAATAAAAAAGAAAAAAAATTATGGATTTCAATATGTCTTATAAAAATAGAGACCTATGAAAGATAATATCTTCTTGATCAAGTGCTATGGAGACCTCACTTCTAAGCAGGTAGCTAAAATAGCAGTATTCTCGATGCACTAAGGACAAAGGTCTACTCCAGGAAGAGGGAAGAGAAATGTGTGATGCTTTAGATCTGGAAACAACTTGGTGCTTTTGAGGAGCTGAAAGAAAGCTAGTGTAGATTGAACATAATAAGCAAACATAAGTCATAGGTCATAGTGAGGTCAAGGAAGTCGATGAAACACAAGGTTTTACAAAGATAAAATACTTTGCACTGGACCACCTAGCTACTGTGGCTGCAGATCCCCACTTATTTAAGTTCTTAAAATCGGACTGTTCAAGAAAATGATGATGGCATTAAAAATGGTAATAAAATAGCCATTCTGATTGGTGTTGTCATGTGTCCAGCACATCTCTAATGACCTTTTATTAACTATATATAGAACTTAATCATCACAATAGCCTGTGAGATATTTTAATTTTTCTTGAAACAATTTTTTCCCAACACACAAATGAACGGGATTGAAATTACTTGCCTTAATCACACAGATGTTAAGCAATGGCCTGAATTTGAACCAAGGGCTATATGGACATTTATCCTTACTCTTAATGACAGGTTAAAGTTTTTGTATAATATGAAGGAATTTTAAATTTACCACAAAAATGACAGAGCAGCATAATTTCTTTTAATTGAATTGTTTGAAAGTAAATTGTCAACATGATACATTACCATGCTTAAAAACTTGAATGTACAATATCTACAACCAAATATTCCTTTTATATTACTAAAATGTAACTAGCAAAATTGGCAAATTCCCTTTTCCTAAACTAAGGCCAATTGTTTTCTATTGTAAAATGTTTCAGTTCAGGATCATACATTGCATTTAATTGTCTTGTATATATAATCTCTTGATCTACAGAATTTCTCATTCTTCATGACTTTCAAGATTTAGTGGCTTTTAAATATCATAGGTTAGTTATGTTGTAGAAATGCCCTCAATTGTAGTTTATCTAATATTTTCTCATGATAAGGTTTATGTTATTGAAATATTTGAGTGTAGAAACATGGCAGACATTATACTGATTGGATTGTCTCATTAAAATGAGGTTTGTGAGGCTTGTTTGTTTGTTTACGGTGTTTGACCTCTGCTGCCATTCGCAGCACCTTTCCATGTGTCCTCTCCTGCGTACATTTGAACTCCGACTCCTGCCTGGCCACCATTGCCATTTTATCCCCTGCCCCAGATGTGTAGACCTTAGTTTCCTTCATGTGGTGGCCCCTCCCACCTTACTTAAGCTCCCACCCTTTTAGGTAGATGTCTACGTTACTAAGTCCCACCTATTAATTGTTGGAAAGAGCTGGGAATTTAGCTCAGTGATATAAATGCCTGCCTGGCAAGTGTGAGCTTGTACATTGATCCTGGGTACAAAAAAATATATATATTGGAAGGTATCTAAAAAAAAAGAACAAATAAAGAAGAAAGGGATGGATTGAAAGAAGAAGACAAAGTCAAAAGGTAATTTTAACCATTTAAAAATATTTAGCTAAAGTACAGTGAAATCAATTGTTTTCAAGACAAATTTTCCATGTTATTAGCTGAAATAATGTTGAATATATAATTTCTCCTCATTTATCTCTACCAAAAACAAGAAGAAAAAACATTGCTCATCTAAACTGGCATTTTGAATAAAATATAATCAGTGTATTTCTGAGGTACACTTGATGCATAGTAATTATAGCTAAAGGGCCAAGCTCAGGCTGAAATGTGTGATGGCTTTTATGGTACTGGGATCCCAAAGTCTGCCTCTTCTTATCTGTTGTTCACTTCTCTGATCAGTCTTCTCTAGAACTTGGATATTTTTCTAATGGGAAGAGGCTACCATTATCCATTATTTATCCTAGTGATTTTGTCTCTTTTTCCAATCTATATAAATGTGATATTGGATAACACAGTTCTATTCTCTCTCACTTTTATACCAGAATGAATTTCAATATAACCTGAAGACTCCTCTGCAGGAAGGAAACACAATATTGTAGTTAAAAAAAGTAATTTAGGGTCAAGACCAGAATCTGCTACTTATGATTTGAACTTTGCCTTGTGACTTAACTTACTTTTGTTTTATTGTCTTCATCTGAAAAATGAATTCAATGTCATGATAGCACTGTTGTTGTAAGGACTAAATGACGTATCTAAGGTGCATTGCTGAGAACAATTGTGAACTCAAAAAAGATGTGTTCAGGTTCTTCAAAATTTGACAGCTCTTTTTTTTTTGAGCTCAAGTCCTTTGCTCATTTCTGTTTCATAAAAATTGATGTTCTACTTGTGATTATATGGAAGTCCTCTTCACTGGTTTGGGACATTTTTAATTTCAAGAATCACTTTTCGTCTCAGTATCCTCAATATTAAATCAAGTTATTGGTACAATAAAAAGACTTGATATGTAGCTTGGAAGGATAGAGGATGAACAGATAGTGAGATGGTTTTATCCATGAATAAAAGCATGAAAATGAATGGATGAAGTGATAAATGGAAAAAAGAACAAACAATTGTAACAAGGCTGGTGTGAGAGATTTAATATTTATTGAACATCTATGATATCCCAAGCAATTAATTGTCTGTTTCACGTGCATTGTGGATTAACACATTATTAGAATCCTATTGAAGGGAATAATGAAGCACATGAAATTAAAAATAAAGTCAAATGTAATCATTGCCCTTGGTTGTATATATGTGAAATAGGTAAGACATTTGAGAATTTACCTCTGTCTAAATTTAAAGTCCTTGTTTTTTTTCCCCCACTGATTGTTGCTAGGGATAGTAGGGTACTGAGAACGGAAAGTATACTGGTTACACTCTTTAGCTCAGTATTTTCTAATAAAAAAGTGGAGAAAATTATTCATTTGTCTAAAAGCCAGAAGATAAAGTATTTTTCAAACTGGGTGTGCACAATGTTTGCATTTTAAGAACAATTTTCAAATGAAGTTAATATTTGTCATTTTAAAGAACTTTTGCAGGATAAAGTACAATAGTACCTCGGTTCACAAAACTGATTCTCTTTCTACAGTTCTAGGGAATGTGGGTGATAGTCACCTGATGCACTGTTCACTAACAGAAGCAAATACAACAGAAGTATTAGAGAGCTGAGGTATGTATTATGAGCTGAGATTAATGCTTAACACCTGTAACTGCAGAATAAGAATCTTTAGGTCTCCAGACACCACTGTAAGTTGAAGAAAATCATTTACTTAGTTTTAAACAGAGGAATTTGGATGCAACAGGAACAGTTGAGAAAAAGAGAACATACTGAAGGATTTTACATTTTCTGTAAAAAATAGGATCTTATCTGTTAACTCAGCATTTTCAGTGTTGAGTATATTCCCTTCCACTATTTTTACTAGTTTAGATGATCATTCACAATAGAGACTAGGGAGCTGGCTTTTAAATAGGTCATATCTTTAGATTCTTTTGGTCATTCTAATTTTTTTTGTCTTTTTGAGACAAGGTCTCACTCTGCAGTTCAGACTGGCTTGGAGGTAGCTCACTTTGTAACCCAGGCTGCTCTTGAGCTTGCAATGATCCTCCTGTCTCAGCCTCCTGAGTGCTGGGATTACAGGTGTACACCACCACACCCAGCTGTATACTACTTTTTTAATTCAATAGAATCTCAAATACTGTGACATATGAAATTAAGAATTACACATGTGTGTGCACATGTGCATATAAATATGTAATGACTGTCACATGTTTACTTTCAATACATGGAATCATCAAAATTCAAAAGAATAGTCTCTTTGCAATGCCTGAACTGACAACATGATTTTTCCTTTTACTATGCTTTTTTCTTTAAACCCTCATTAATGAATATATGTCTAGGTCTAGGAACAGTAGTCCTATGACTTGAAGAAGTAAATGAAAAACTCTTCAATCACTCCACTACTGAGACATTCCTTGATAAATTTCAAGTTTACATACATGGAGTTTTACTGAAATGTTTCAACAGGTATTCTATCAGATGTGGTATTTCATTAAGTAGATTCTATTTACCATAAGATAAAAGTATTTAAAATGAAAAGTTAGGTGTTTCTAAATAAAATTAAGCTGGTGTTCTAAATAAGAGGAGAAAGAATTTTCTTTTTGTTTTCTACTTCTCAAATCAGTTTGATACTGTCAGAATCTTTGAAGGTTAACTGAGAGACTATGTGAGCAAATAATTCACAGACTTATTTATAAGTCATCATACAGATAAATCATACAGATTACCACTACAATATTATTCATACTTTCTGGACAAATCTATGTGCCCTTGAGTAGGGTTGATAAACTAAAATGTAAGCTAAAATATAGGAATAGCTAAAGGAATATTAAAGTTGAAAAAATATATACATAGACATTTCTACTATATGTACTGATAGACTATAACTACATAGTAATCCAGTTTTCTAAGATGTAGTTCTAGGTATCAGAGTGAAAAACTCTATGGTATTTGTTTCCTTCCTTATAGTGCCTCTGAATTTGTAATGGTGGAGAGTCTGGGCAAATATACGCATACTTATTGAAATGTGATGAGTATTTGTGTAGCAGTGTAAAAGAGATGTTCGAAAACAACCAAAAATATGGCCATTAATGGCACTATATTTTGTTCATAGAAGATGAGTATAAACCTGCTAGAAATTTAAG
>PVLA01017258.1:0-10810 GCA_004027455.1 Hydrochoerus hydrochaeris
AATCTCCATACTGATATCCATAGTGGCTGCACCAGTCTGCACTCCCACCAACAGTGGAGATGTGTTCCTTTTTCCCCACAGTGTTGCCAACATTTGTTATCAGTTGATTTCTTGATGTCAGCCATTCTTCTGGAGTGAGATGAAATCTCAATGATATTTTCATTTGCATTTCTTGAATTACCAATGATGGTAAACTTTTCTTCATGTATTTATTTGCCATTCATGTATCTGGATCTGAGAAATGTGTGTTCATCTTGGATGCCCATTTTTGAAGATGGTCTTTGAGTTTGGGGAGCTTGATGTTTTTCTACTCTTTGTTTGTTCTGGATACAAATACTTTGAGGGACTGCTGGCTAAAATTCTTTACCATTTGGTGGAATTTCTTTTCACTTTGTTGGTGATTTCTTTTGCAGTGCAACAACTGTTTAATAAGATGAGATCACATTTGTTGATTTTATGAAGTATTTCCCATAATTTCTCTCTCAATGAGATTTTATTTATGTACAGGAATACTGTTGATTTTTAAGCATTGACTTTGTATCCAGCTACATTGCTGTGTTTATTAACTCTAGTAGTCCTTTAGTAGAATTTTTGACATCTTCTATGTAGAATATCATATCATCTGCAAATAGAGATAATTTAACTTCTTCCTTTCCTATCTTTATTGTTTTTATTTCTCTCTCTTGTCTGATTGTTCTAGCAAATATTTCAGCACTCTACTGAATAGTAATGTTGATAGTGAATGTTGTTGTCTTGTTTCAGATTTTAGAGTGAAAGCTTTCAGTTTTTATCCATATAGTATAAGGTTTGTTGTGGTTTGTCATATATGGTCTTTACCAGATTGAGGTAGATACCAAATATTCTGAGTTTCTTTCAGTTTTTATGATACAGTGTTAGACTTTATCTAAAGCTTTTTCTGTGTCTATTGAGAAGGTCATGTGATTTTTGTTTTTGATTCTGTTGATGTAGTGTATTACATTTATTGATTTGCATATGTTAATCCATTCCTGCATTCCACTTGGTCACAATACATAGTCTTCTTGATGATTTACTGCACTCTATTTGCCAGTATTTTATTGAGAATCTTTGCATCAATGTTCATTAGTGAGATTGGCCTATAATTCTTTTTGGTTGGGTCTTTCTCTGGTTTTGGTATCAGAGGTATTATGAAAATGGCCATACTACCAAAACTATTATACAGATTTAATGTGATCCCAATCTATATACGACTAACATACCTTAAAGATCTAGAGAAAACATTCCTAAAATTCATTTGGAAACAAGAAAACTTGCCCCAGGAATGAGTGAGGGAGGATTGTTTCCCTTTCAATTTCATTGAAGAGTTTGAGGCATAGTGGCATTAAATCTCTAAAATTCTTCTTGAATTTATCTGTGAATCCATCAAGACCTGGGCTTTTCTTTGTTTATGTGTTTTTAATCACATTTTCAATTTTGGTAGCTGATATAAAGTCACTCAAAATTGTTATATCTTCTTTTTTAAAATTTTATTTAAAGAGAAAAAAAGCAAAACAAATGTGTAGAAATAATAACTTCAAAAAAATAAACAGTAAGAAATCACTAGTTGATAAATTCCATATTATTCTCTTAGAAATAGTTCGTTACAAAAGTAAAGCATACATAGTAGATATTCAAACAGAGAGACTGTAAACAGTTCTGTTCAATAATCCAACAAAAACTTAGTAATATGGTTATCAATCCAGTTATCAATGTTACACACTTAAACATACATGCAGTTATATTCTTTAGAGCACTTTCTTTGCCTCTCTTTTTTAAAATAGCAATTATACATTTTGGGTTTTATTACTCCTGTGGTTCTCATTACTTTTTACACTAGAGACACAATGTGATATTTATAAATATGATTATTTATTACACTTATAAGGATAGTCTCAAGTTGTCTCAATTTACTTATTAAGGGCTTAAGATCATCCTTTTTATAGCTGAGTAATATTCCATTGCATAAAAATACCACATATTTTTTATCCACTCTGTGGTTAATGGGAATCTTGGTTGTTTCCCAGATTTAGCTATTACAAATTGTGCTGCTATCAACATGGGTGCACATATGTCACTGTGATATGACTTCTTCAGTTTTTCTGGGAAAATACCCAGGAGGAGAATACCTGGATTGAATGGAACTTCCAAGCCTACATTTCTGAGAAATCCCCATACTGATTTCCATAGTGGCTGCTCCAGTCTACACTCCCACCAACAGTAGAGCAGTTCTTCCTTTTCCCCGCAGCCTCACCAACATTTGTTATCAGTTGATTTCTTCATGGCAGTTATTCTTTCCAGAGTGAGATGAAATCTCAATGCTGTTTTAATGTGCATTTTTCAAATAACCAGTGATGGTGAATATTTCTTCATGTATTTATTTGCCATTTGTATATCTTCATCTGAGAACTGTGTGTTCATCTCCAATACCCATTTTTGGAGAGGGTCTTTGAATTTGGGGGCCTTGATGTTTTTCAATTCTTTATACTTTCTGGATATAAGTCCTTTTTCTGAGGGGTTGTTGGCTAAAATTCTTTCCCACTCTGTGGGTTTTCTTTTCACTCTGTTGGTGATTTCTTTTGAAGTGCAGAAACTTTCAATAATATGAGATCCCATTTGTTGATTCTTTGAAGTATTTCCCATGCAGTTTGCATTTTGTTCATGAATTCTCTGCCTACCCCTATGTCTCCAAGACTCCTACCTACCTTGTTTTCCAGTAGACTTAGTGTTTCTGTTTTAATGTTTAGGTCCCGGATCCATTTAGATTTTAGTTGTGTACATGGTGATAGGAATGGGTCTAGTTTCAGTCTTTCGCATGTGGAGAGCCAATTTTTCCAACACCATTTATTAAAGAGGCTATCCTTCTTCCAGTGAGCATGTTTAGCCCCTTTGTCTAATATCAGGTGGCTGAGTGTCTTTGTAATTGTGTTTCCATCTTCTAATCTGTTCCATTGATCCTTAGGTCTATTTCCTTGCCAGTACGAAGCTGATTTGATCACTGTGGCTCTATGGTACTGTTTCAAGTCAGAAATTGAGATGCCTCCTGTCCTGCCTTTGTTGTCCAGAATTGCTTTTGCTAATCTAGGTTTCTTATGTTGCCAAATGAATTTTAGGAGTGTTTTCTCTAGATCTATAATGTAAGTTAATGGTATTTTGATTGGGATTGCATTAAATCTGTATAACAGTTTTGGAAGTATGGCCATTTTCATAATGTTGGTTCTTCCTAACCAACAGCAAGGAATATCCTGTGATTTTCTAATATCCACTTCAATCTCCTTTTTAAGTGCAGCATAATTTTCAGCATATAGGTCTTTTACATTCTTAGGTTGATTCCTAAGTATTTCAATTTTTAGATGCTATTGTTCTTTTTTTTTTGGTTCCAGGGTTCAAACTCACAACTTCCCACTTGCCAGGCAGGTGCTTATGCCACTGAGCTAAATCCCTAACCCTAGATGCTATTGTGAAAGGCAATATTTCCATAATTTCTCTCTCAGTGAGTTTTTGTTTATGTACAGGAATGCTATTGATTTTTGAGCATTTACTTTGTATCCAGCTATGCTGCTGAATTTATTACCTCTAGTATTCTTATAAATGGAGTTTTTTGGGTTTTCTATATAAAGTATCATGTCATTTGAAGTTTGTCATAATTTAACTTGTTCCTTTCCTATCTTTATTCCTTTTATTTCTCTCTCTCTTGTCTGATTACCCTGGCTAGTATTTCCAGAACTATGTTAAATAGGAGTGGTGATAATGGACATCCTTGTCTTGTTCCAGATTTTAAAGTGAAAGCTTTCAGTTTTTGTCCATTTAGTATAATGTTGGCTTTGGTTTGTCATAGATAGCCTTTATAAGATTGAGGAAGTCACAGTGTATTCCAAGTTTCAGAAGGGTTTTTATCATGGACTTTATTGAATTTTTTTCTGCAGCTATTGATTGCCTTTGATAAAATTAAGGCAGACAATGTTTATTCCAAGTTTCTGAAGGGTTTTTATCATGGACTTTACCAAAGTTTTTCTGCATCTATTGAGATGACCATATGGTTTTTGTTTCTGGCTCTGTTGTGTGGTGTATTACATTTACTGATTTGTGTATGTTAAACCATCCCTGCATTCCTGGAATGAATGCCACTTGTCCATGATGTATAACATAGTTGATGATTTCCTGCATTCTATTTGCCAGTATTTTATTGAGAATCTTTGCATCAATGTTCATTAGTGAGATTGTTCTATAGTTCTCCTTTTTGGTTGGGTCTTTCTCTGGTTTTGATATCAGAGTAATACTTGTCTCCAGTAATGATTTAGGGAGAATTGCTTCCTTTTCAATTTCCTTGAAGAGTTTAAGGAGAATTGGCATCAAATCTCTAAATTTCTTGTAGAATTCAGCTGTGAATCCATCAGGACCTGGGCTTTTCTTTGTTGGTAAGTTTTTAATTGTGTTTTCAATTTCAATAGCTGACATTGGGCTATTCAAAGTAGTTATATCTTCTTGGTTGAACTTTGGTAGTTCATATGTCACTAGAAATCTGTCCATTTCCTCTGTGTTTTCCATCCTATGTGAGTAGAGATTTTCAAAGTAGGTATTCATGATCTTTTGAATTTCCATGGGATCTGCAGTAATTTCCCTCTTTTCAGTTCTTATTGTATGAATTTGAGTATTTTCTTTCTTTTTCTTGATAATGTGGGTTAGAGGTTGGTCAATTCTGTTTATTCTCTCAAAAAACCAGCTTTTTGATCCATCAATTCTTTATATTGTTCTTTTAGTTTCAATTGCATTGATTTTTGCTCTTGTATTTACAATTTTGTCCCTTCTATCAGCTTTGGGTTTAACTTGCTCTTCTTTTTCTAGAAGCTTGAGATGAAGCATTAGGAACTTTATTTGTGTTCATTCTGTTTTCTTGATATCACAATTTATTGGTATATATGTTCCTCTTGAGGATGCTTTCATTCCTTTCATTGCATCCCATGGATTACAGTATGTTGTTACTGCATTTTCATTGAATTGTAGGTATTGTTTTATTTCTTCTTTAATTTCATCTGTAACCCACTGGTTGTTCAGAAGGTTGTTATATAATTTCCTTGTACCTATGAAGGTTTTGCAATTTCTTTTGCCATTAATTTTCAATTTCTGTGCACTATGGTAAGATATTATCCATGAGATAATTTCAATACCTTTGCATTTACTTAAGAATGTTTTATGGGATAATATAAGGTCTATTTTGGAGACTGTTCCCTGAGCAGCTGAGAAGAATGAGTGTTCTGATGTGTTTGGGTGGAACATTCTGTAAACTTCTACTAAGTCCAACTGCTCACAGTTATGATTCAGTTGTATTATTTCTTTGCTGATGTTTTGTCTAGTTTATCTATCTCTTTGTGACAATGGAATATTAAGGTTCCCTGTTATAAGTGTGTTCTTGTATATTTGGTTTTTCATGTGCATTAGTATTTCTCTTATACAGTTGGGTACTCCTGTATTTGGAGCACATATATTTATAATTGCTAATTTTTCCTCTTGAATTTTTCCAGTACTGCATATGCAATGACCTTCTTTATCTTTTTTAATCATTGTAGATGTGAAGTTCACATTGTCTGCAAGTAGAATAGTTACCCCTACTTTTTTCTGGATTCCTGTTGCATGGAATACTGTTTTCCATCCTTTGATCTTAATCTATGAGTTTCCTTTTGGGTGAGATGTGTGTCTTGTATACATAATATTGTAGTATCCTGTTTCTTCATTCTGTCAACCTATTACTTTTGATAGGTAAATTGAGGCCATTTATATTTATGGAAATAACAGATATGTACTGGCTCAACTTTGTCATGTCATGTTCCAGTTGTTTGTTTTCTGATTTTCACCCCTATTTAACTGCTTGTCCTACCTGGTGGTTTCTTTCTGTTGTTGCTCTGGAGAGTGTGTGGTCATTCTTATCTCTATCTAGTATGTCTTTCAATACTCTTTCTAGGATTGGTTTGGTGGACATGAATTTCTTGAGTTGTTCTTTGTCATGGAAGTATCTTGTTTCTCCATTAAAATTTGAATGAAAGTTATACTGGGTACATCAGTCTGTGTTGAAAGTTGTTTTCTTTCAGAGCTTGAAATACCTCACTCCATTCTCATCTTGATTTAAGGGCTTGTGCTAAAAAGTCTGCTGTGATTCTAATGGATTTTCCTTGATAGTTGATGTGTGTCTTTTCTCTAATGGATTTAGTATTCTGTTTTTATGTTGTATGTCTGGGGTCTCAGTTTTTATATGTCTTGGTGTAGATTTATGTTGGTTTTCATTGTTTGGAGTTCTATATGCCTCACTTATCTGCATATCAGATTTTTCCCCATGTTTGTGAAATTTTCTGCTATTACTTCTGTGAATATCTTAGTTATGACATTTGCATTGACTCCTGCATCTTTACTGATGACTATTATTCTTATATTGTTTCTCTTGGCATCATCTTGAAGCAGTTGGATTGTCATTTCATGCTGCTTTGCTATTTTTAAAAGTTCTATCCTTTCATGATCGCTAATTGCGATCCTGTCCTCAAGGTCCAAAATCCTATCCTCAGCTTCATTTAAACGGTTTTGCCAGCTTTCAATCGTACTTTTTGTTTCTTGGATGTCTCTTTGAGTTTGTTTCATGAATTCTTCTAGTTTTCTATATTGTTCTTTCAAGGTTTCAATCAATTTCCCATGCTCCTAAACTTTTTTCTATTGCTTCTTTAGCTGCACTAAGCAATTCCTTTACTAAGATTGCTATTTCTGTTTTTACATGAGAGATTACTTCTAATTTGATTTCCTATATAGCCTTATGGAGTTGTTTTTTATTTCACTTTCTATATTTTCAGAGATTTCTGGTGTGTTACTTTTAAGGTCCTTTATTTCAATGTGTCCTGTACTTGCTCCTGATGGACTAGATGTTTGAGATTGCATTCTGCTTTTTCATTTTACCATTTTCCCCTTTTGGGTTAATATTTGGTCCTTCAATCCCACTAGTGTCAACTGTTGGTTGTGTGTATCCTGGGGTCCTCATAAAAAGTTGATATTTGTCCAATTGCTGGGTCCCAAAATGAAGAGGTAGGTCAGTCACCTGACTTTTCCCTGCAGGTTCTGTTGGGTGAGCCCTATATTCTTCCTGGGCTGACAAGTCTAGTAGTATTGATACAGATCAACTTTTAGTTCCTTCCGTTACTTTATCTTCAGGTCACCAAATCTCCCTGCCTGTAGTGTTTGTATCAGCTGAGGCCCTACTGTGTCCCTAATTGTATGCCTGTGTGTCTCATAAGCCCTTTTGATTTTCTCCAAGTTTGGGGAGTCCTCTTTGGCACATTCCTCACCTTGCCTGATATTCTCTGTGTGCAGGAAGGAGTCACCCACACTCTTGCCAGACTCACCAAAGTCTTACAGTTAGTTGGAGGGAGCTTCACTACTGGCCCTATTTACCCACTGTACACCTCTGTTTTAGGGGCATACTCACCAAACTGACTGGAGCTTGCTGAGATCCTCCATTTGGGTGAGGCAGTTTCTGAATCTCCCATAAATCTAGCATGGTTATTCCACTGTAATCCAAGGTTCTGGGAGAAAGGGTGGGAGCTGAAGATCAACAGCAGTATTAGGTCCAGGAGGTAGGGAATGTCCCCAAAGGGCCATCAAGTGTCCTGGGTCTGGGTGTATGCTGGGCATGTGGAAAGCATGGTGTGGTGGCATAGGTGGTCCTGGGCTGAGGGGTGCACCAATAGCATTAATACAGGTGTCCATCAGGTGCACAAGAAGCACAATGCAATGGTGTATGCAGTTCTGGGTCAAAGGGTGGGCCAGTGGCATCACTCCAAATGTCTGAGGGGCACATAGGAAGTGCAGGTGTGGCAGCATATAAGGTTCTGGGATGAGGGACAGGCCAGTGGCATCAGTCTGAGCATCTGTGAGATGCTATCTTGTTTTGAAGCCCTATATTGCTTTCATGGTTTTGTTCTGAGTGGGTTCATTATGTTTCATCCTGTTTCATCCTATTCTACTTAGTGAAGCTATAACTTCAACTGGTTGTTGAAGTTGTAGGACAAATGCAAGGAGCAGCACAAGAGCATAGTGATTGGAGCCTGCTGAAGTCTTTTGTTTGGGTGAGAGGTCACTGAATCCTTTCAAGTCAGCACAGTTAATTCACTTCAGTTCAAGGTCTGGGAGAAGGAGTGGGAGCTGAACATCAAGTACTTGGTCTAGGAGATTGGGAGGGTAGCCGAGGGCAGCAGCCATTGGCCCAAAATTCTTCTGATCCAGCAGGGGTTGCAAAGGAAACACAGTGGTCCAGCACAAGGTCCAAGGGCAGTGTGGCTTTCCACAGGGCTGGTGGGGGTCATGCAAGAAGCATGCAGCAGCACGGCACAAGGTGCAAGGGTGGCACAGCATTCCTCCTGGATGGCAGGGGTCTATATCTTGTTGATTGAGCTTTGGTACTTCATATGTTTCTAGAAATCTGCCCATTTCCTTTGTGTTTTCCACCCTATGTGAGTAAAGATTTTCCAAATGTGTATTCATGATCTTTTGAATTTCCATGGGATCTGCAGTAATTTACATCTCTTCAGTGCTTCTTGTGTAAATTTGATATTCTTTTTTCTGTTTCTTGATAAAGTTGTCTCAAGGTTTATCAATCTTGTTTATTCTCACAAAAAACCAGCTCTTCAATTCATTAATGCTTTTTTTTTAGTCTCAATTGCATGAAGTTCTGCTCTGATCTTTATAATTTCCTCTCTTCTATGAGCTTTGGGTTTGACTTGCTCTTCCTTTTCTAGAAGCCTGAAATGTATCATTAGGTTCTTTATTTGTGCCTGTTATGCTTTTTTGACATGACAAATTATTGCTATATATTTCCCTCTTAGGACCACTTTCATTGCATCTCACAGGTTTTGGTATGTTGTATCTGCATCTTCTTTGAATGGATAATGATATCACTTAATTTGTTATTTAATTTCACCTGCAACTCATTGATTGTTCAGGTGTTTGTTATTTAATTTCCATGTATTTATTTAGGTTTTGAAATTTCTTTTGCTATTTATTTCCAGTTTCAGTGCACTATGGTCAGCTAATATGCATGAGATAATTTAAACTCCTTTACATTTACTTAAGAATATTTTTGGGCTAATATATGGTCTATTTTGGAGAATGTCCCATGCACAGCTAAGAAGAATGTGTATTATGATATGGTTGGATGGAACACTCTGTAAACATCTACTAAGTTTGTTTGGTCACAGGTTTGATACAATTCTATTATTTCTTCTACAAATTTTTGTGTAGTCAATCTATCTCTTTGTGAAAATGGGATATTAAGGTCCCATATTACAATTGTGTTGTTTCTTATTTGGTTTCTCATATTTATTAGTATTTGACATATAGTTGGGTGATCCTGTGTTTGGTGCATATATGTTTATGATTTTAGTGCTTCTTAAATTATTTCCTTGACAAGTATGTGGTGACCTTCTTTATCTCTTTTGATAATTTTTGGTTAGAAGTTCACATTGTACACAAATAGAATATTTACCCCTGCATTTTTCTGGGTTCCTTATGCATGGAATATTTTTTCCATCCTTTGAGTTTTAATCTATAAGTTTCCTTTTGATGAAGATACAATTCTTGCATATAGCATATTGTGGGATTCTTTTTCTTGACCCATTCTGTCAATCTATTTGTTTTAACAAGTAAATTGTGGCCATTTATAATGATGGACAAAATTCACATGTACTGGTTTAATTTTGTCATGTCATTTTCCTCCTGTTCATTTTCCACCTTTCCCCCTTGTTTAATTGCTTGCCCTGTCTGGTAGTTTTTTTCTGTTGTGGTTCTGGAAAGAGTCATCACTTTCATCTCTATCTAGTGTGTCTTTCAATGCTCTTTATACAGCTTATATAATGGACATGAATTTCTTGAGTTATTCTTTGTCCTGTAAGTATCTTATTTCTCCATTAAATTTGAAAGAAAGCTTTGCAGTGTATATCAATCTGGTTTGAAAGTAGTTTTCTTTGAGGTTGAAATATTTCCTCCAAGTTTTCTTAATTTGAGAGTTTTTTTCTGAAAAGTCTGCCATGATTCTAATGGGGTTTACTTGATAAGTCAGTTGTGTCTTTCCTCTAACAGTTTTCAGAATTCTGTTTTTATGCTGTTAATTCTGGGATCTTAATTATTCTTCCTGGATGTAGATATATGTTATTTGTATTTGGTGTTATATATGCCTCACTTATATTTATATCAGATTCTTTCCCCAAGTTTGGGAAATTTCCTGCCATTACTTCTGTGAATAGTTAATTGATGTCATCGGCATTCAGTCCTGCATCTTCATTGATGCCTATGAGTCATATTATTTCTCTTTCCATCATCTTGAAGCTGTTGAATTGTGATTTCTTGTTGCCTTGTTTTTTTTTTAATTTTATTTAAAGAGGGGGAAAGCAAAACAGAAAGAAGGGTAGAAACAATACAGAATTTCAAAAAAATAAATAAAGAGTAAGAAATCACTATTTGATACATTACATATTATCTCCTTGGATATAGTTGTTCAAGTTACAAAATTAAAGCATACAAAGTGGACATTCAAACAGTGAGGCTGCAAACAGTTCTGTTCACAAACTTAGTAAAACAATCCAACAAAAACTTAGTAAAATGGTTATCAATCCTACACACTTAAGTATACATACAGTTATCTATTTTAGAGCACTTTCTTTTCCTCCTCTTGCTTTTTTGTTTTTTAAATTTTTTTATTTGAGAAAAAATTTTGAAACAGAAAGAGGGTAGAAACAATACAAAATCTGAAAAACAAAACAAAACA
>PVLA01017259.1:0-17965 GCA_004027455.1 Hydrochoerus hydrochaeris
ATCAAATTAAGAAGAGCTTGGAGTGAAGTATTCCAAGCCCTGAAAGAAAATAACCTCCAGCCCAGATTGATGTACCCTATAAAACTGTCACTAGAAATTAATGGAGAAACAAGATGCTTCCATGACAAAGAGGAACTGGGGAGTTTGTGACCACCAATCCAACCCTACAGAGAATACTGAAGGACATTCTAGAGAGAGAGAAAAAAATACCAAGATTTCAGGAGACAATGGCAGAAAGACCTCAATGAATGGGGCAGGCAGTAGAATGAAGGAGAAAAGTAAACAAACAAAGGCAGAAAAATAGCATAGCAGAAATGAGGCAGAAAAGGATAACTAGAAAGTCTAATATAGATGGCCTTGATACATAATAGTGCATCAGGATTTAAAACCCACATTACACACATTACTCTGTTTTGTGTTATATTCTGTTCCAGTCATTCTATCTGTACTAGATTTGAGGGTACAAACAGTAATCCCAAAAATAACAGGATATAGTATGGTAATCATCCTTAATTTCCTATTAAGTCAATCTAAAGCCCTGTAAAACCTACACTGTTTTACCATGACTGATTGTAATCGAATCTGGTTTATTGGATCACTGTTTTGTATTGATAGATTATATTCAAAGATGTTATGATTGATAGTATCAAGTCTGAGAGTATAGGCAACTGCACTTAAAATGACCAGATTCACTAGAATATCCACTCTGGTTTGATTATTACCTGCCTTTGAAGTTTTTTACTGTCTACAATGTTTTATTTTTACTAATATTGTTATGTACTGCTATATTCAATTATACTGCTATATTAATTATGCCTGATGATATAGGCAATTCTATTGAAGATAATAAGAAACAACACAGTAATCATTGTAGATCCCTTTGTACTGTGGTTTTATATGACTTTTTGGTTTCATGTTTTTATAGTAATTTCTTTTGTTTTGTCTTACTAAGTTTTGTTTTTCCCTCTAATCCAGAAAGAATAGAAATACATGTAAAGACTCATGTATGCATAGCTGTTTACACTCTCATTGTTTGACTACCTACTTTGTATGCTTTAATTTTTTAACTTGAACAACTATTTCTAAGAGGACAATATGTAATTTATCAACTAGTGATTTCTTATTGTTTATCTTTTTTTCTGAAATTCTGTATTATTTCTACGCTTTACATGCTTTTTTTTTCCTCTTTAAATAAATAAATAAAAACTCTGATGACAGCATGGATGCCACACCCCTCACAACTCAGTCTCCATAAAGACCCAAACTCCAGACCTCCTCAGGACAAAGTGCCTTTAAAGCATCAGCTCAGTTGCTCCATTCAAACAAAATGTCCTGCGGCATTTAAAGCTCTTTGGTTATTTGTGAAAGCTACTGAGTAGGAAAAGCACCTACAAATATGATAACTGATTCCATTACACTGTTGCTCATGGTGTATTGAGATTCATCACTGTGAGAAAAACCTCTATACCTCCTCATTTACCAACCCCCTATGGCATCACAGCCACTTTTTTTTTTTTACTACATATTCAGCACTGTACCAGCTTCCCTGGTTTTGTGTGAACAAAAAGTTCTGTGTCTCCCCAGTGATACTCAGTGACTCCTTTCCTCTACCAACTCAGGTAAATCCCACCGTGATTTTACATTGGAAAGCCAAGTTTCTGTGAAGAGGATTTAGGAAAAGAGGCTAACACAACTTTGTTGTCTTTTATGTGAATACTGGACAATTGTTACTTAATGCATTTACTTTGAAATCTGTGCTGAATTGGCCTTCTTCTCTCGGTCGTGTCATCTACTTCCTCTCATTGACAGGCAGTTTTATTGGCCACCATATTGATAATCTTTCTCTTTGGCCCACGTGAATCCTTAATCTTGTCAACTCCAATGATCTGTCTTATGGCTCCAAACTAAAGACTGACTCTGAGTCAATTCTTATGGTTCATCCTCAGGCAGAATTATTCCACCTCTATGACTTCAGCTTCTCAACATTATGGCTGAATTTTTACTTTATAAATTTCCGTGGTTTCTGTTTCTTTGCTCCTTCTAATATGCTCTTTGCCTGATCCCTAATACAGTAATTCCTCAGATAATTGTAATCATTCAATTATTTTGCAATATATCACCCATCTGTCCACCAGCACTGCTGACAATGGTCAGTTACA
Organism: Hydrochoerus hydrochaeris; assembly: GCA_004027455.1. Taxonomy (NCBI): domain Eukaryota; kingdom Metazoa; phylum Chordata; class Mammalia; order Rodentia; family Hydrochaeridae; genus Hydrochoerus; species Hydrochoerus hydrochaeris. The sequence continues at coordinate 2,160 of PVLA01017259.1, forward strand.
TACATCAACACTACTCTTAGGACCAATTTAAAGCATTTTGTCCTCTTTAGCTTTCACTGGTCCCAATTTGTCCACCCACACCCTCCCTTTCTAATAACTGTATTGAAGTGAAAATATGCTGGATGTGGCCAATAAATGCTACATAATATTATATCTTAGGGATCATGAGTAGTTTATACATTCACTGAAAAATCTTTTCTAAACTCAACTTAAAACTTTCCATTGTAATGACTCAAAATGTCAGTCCTGCATTTAAGCCTCAGTCTCAGTCTCATTCTGTTTGCTCAGCCAGTGTCTATTCTCTTATTTTACCTAAGATCATTTCTCTTGAGTTCTCCTTGCCTCATTTTCACTTCAAAAATTATTTTCTTACAAAGTCTCCCTCAGAGACTCCTGTGTTCTCTGGAATCCACCCCCAGTATTTCCCACTGAGTGTTTTTTCATCATTAATATTTAATCTCTTCCTCATTGCAAGTTTCTTCCATGCTTCTTAAGAATACTGTTCTCTTCTTTCCCTGCTTCTACTACTGTACCAAGCTACTGTGCTAAGTCTTCCCCCTTTTTAATCATAAACTTTTTTAATACCTAATTGAAACATAAATCCTAAAGTTCCTCACTAGTGACTCACAACATGAACCTTTGCTTTAAAATTCTGTGGCCTATTGTGAAAGTCAAACTTCTATTCCTGTCCTCCCAGAGACCTATTAATTAGTACTTACAGCAAATGAGTGTTAGCCTGTATCTTCTCCAACATCCATGAAGCATTTCACTTACCTTTTGAGATTCCATGGCCTCTCCTTGTTCTTCTCTTCCCTCACTTGCCCTTCACTTGGTTGCTGAATTACTGCTTTCTATCTCAGGCCTCATGCTGTCATTCTTTCCATTTGATGAACTCATTGCCTCTTATTGTAAAACATCTCTTCCATGTCAAGTATCCCAGACCTACTATACCTTCATTTTTGTCTTTATTTCCCTAAATCTTAGTATAGTTTTTGCAATTTTCATTTTCCCTTTATCTCTACCAAGGAATACTATAGTTAGTATAAATGCCATATTTCTAAAATTCAAATCACCACTTCTGGCCTTTCCTTCTCTCCATTTGATCTGCCTTCACTCTACTCAATCTCTTCATTAACTGACTCATCTGAGTCAGCTGAAAGAGGATATTATTCACATTTCTAAAAACCCATCTCTTTTTATTTGGAAACCTGTTTGTTATTCTCTGTACCTAAGTTCTAATGGTCCAAATTCTAAACAATTCAAATATTTTTTCAACTTTCTAGTTTAACTTACTTAATCTTGCCTGCTATATTTGGGAGCTTAGTCCCTAAACTGTGGAACTACTTGGAGGTGGTGGATGGACCATTTAGGGGATTGGTTCTAATGGTAGTAAGTCAGATGATTGAGGGAATGTCCTTGAGATAGACATGCAGATTCTGGCCACTTACGATTTCTTTCTTTGTTTGTATGATACTATGAAGTGAGTGACATCTGAAGTGAACTCCAGGAAACATGGGAATCTCTAAGAGAGACTCAGTATGAAAACAATTTTGAAGTGAAAAAGAGGCAAAGAGAGTTAGGGGAGCCTTATACACCTACTATGATGTATCATGCTGCCTAAAACCCAAATCAATGGAACCAAACAACCGTAAACTGAAAGCTCTAAAACTTTTAGACTTTCCTCCTTTTATGTGGATTACCTTAGTTATTTTAGCACTGTGATAGAAAGCCTTCTACAACAAAGTCCTATGAATCTGTTTGAGTAATATTGCTACCTTGTATTCCTTCTGTTAGTTGTGACACACTTTGGTCTCCTGCACACCTAATGGAATTTTGGGTCTAAACTGATGTTAGTACCTCATTAATAAATCTCTTAAAAGGTCTTTATGTTATCTAAACCTCTTAATGTGACATAGCTTTTAAAAGTTTCAGACCATTAAAATTTCTAACTACCATCATTTTTCTCTAACAATTTTCTCTTTGGCTTTCCTGTACATAAAGAAAGGATCATTATACTCTTGTACTGTATGCTAATGACAATGGCAATCATTGTGCTTTTATTTGAATATCAAATTTTCAAAAGTTAGTATTATTAACCTAAACTTACTGACCTCTTGCTTATATATTACCTGCTCTCTCTTTTAAAACAGTTTCATTTTCCCTTAGAGAGTAGATAATATTAAAGTTTGTTCCTGTGCTACTCATGATATAGTGCTGTACAACCTGTGAATTTTCTGCACAAATCTCTAAGGGTAATCACTGGTTAGGATAATATGCCATTCATGGAAGTGCTGAATGGGAAGTCATAACCGAGTAAGATATTTCATTAGTAACTATTGATATTGCAAAATAATTTTCAAAGACCAAGAGTAAACAAAAGCATCAAATTCTACTCTGAACTCTGTATCATTATTTTGTAATTGTATACTTACTTATGCATAACCTTACTAATTGTGCACAACCAAAATAAGTAGTAAAAGTTTCCTTTTAGGTTTATACAAATTTGTACTTCTATTTCAAATCTGTTGACCTGGAATATTGGTTTGAATTGACCACATTTAAAGATTTACAACTTAATAGTCAATATTTCAGTGTAAATTCAAGTTAGTTATTTTCCAATTCTAGGAAATTACTTATTATCTGAGTAAAATAGTACTTCATATGGTCTATATTTCTTCAGATTTCAACACTAATTTAATTATATGCCTGTTTCAGAATGCTATTTTTGGTTTATATGTGTTATGACTTTCAAGGAAACTTCATTTTATTGGATTGATAAACTTAGCACTTAAGTGAAAAATTGCTTTCTCCATTCCTTTCCACAAAAGGGTTTATACATACTTTTATAGTTTGGATCTAAAATCTCCCCCAGGATTCTCATCTGTGTCAAAGGTGATTGGATCATGGAGATACTACACTCATCAGTGGATTCATACATTGACAAGTTTAGTAGCTAAATGCATTGTCTATAGGTAGGGCCTGATTGGATGTAGGTCACAGGTAACATGGCCTGAAAAAGTGTATTCTTGTTCCCTGTTCTTCTCTCTCTACTTCCTGACTACCAAGAGTAGAGCACATTTTCTCCTCTTCCATGTAGCTTTATGCTGCTTCTGCCTTGGAGCCAGCTGACCAAGGGTTAAAACTCTGAGTCAAATAAGTTTAGCCTTTTAAATTGTGATGCCAGGTATTTTGTCCTAGCAATAAGAAAGTTTCCAAGACAAATATGTAGAATATAAAAGAGGAAAAAGAACTCAAGCCTTTCCTCCTAAGTCAGCACCATTTGTGGACTGCCGGGGGATAGAACAAGGCCTCACCAAGAAGCAAGCCCTCCCTGTGAACCAGTGCCATGCATGGGCCTCCACCAGTAGGGGGACAGCCAGACTCCAGCCCCTTCTGGAGCACAGGTTGGCAAACAAGAAGAGCCAACCCTGCAGGCGACTGGCTGATCCAGAGAAACACAGACTGTGATGATAGCTGTTGAAGTAAAATGCAATTTGATGCTTCTGCTGTTTTGGTGTTTCACTGACCTTGTAGGTCTAGGGCCAGTAATCTGATCATCTATTCAGAGGATAATGGTATGCAGTATGGAATCAGGGGTGGGGGATCCCCTTCTGAAGGTGGTAGCCATTGTTAATTCCCTATTATCTTGTTTTGGAGTCCTGTACCAATTTCATTGTTTTGTTAAGTTAGGTTTTGTTCTGCTTTGTTTTGTTCGATTTTGTTATATCCAATGGCATGAGCAACTATTTCAAAGATAACAAGATACATTATGGTAGCCATCTTGGATTTACTATTGTATGGTTTTGAAGTCCTTCATTGCATTGATTGTTTTGTTTTATTGGTTCTATTCTGTCCTATTTTGTTTGATTTTCACTATGTCTGAAGGTATGTGTGGCTATTTTGAAGACAAGAACCATTATGGTAAGCATTGTTGATTTTGCATCGTTTTGAAGTCCTGTATCACTTACACTAGTTCATTTTGTTTGGTTTTATTTTATTTTATTTTCCTTGGCTTTATCCAAGAGGGAAAAGAGAGAGAAATGGTATTCTAATGAAGACAGAGCTAGTATTCCTTACCTATGGGATCTGTAGAAATTCTTTTGGTACTCTGTGGACGGTTGATCAATTTTTCATGCTGTGGAAGGTAAGAGACACAGAATAAGCAAAAGAAATTATTCGTTGGTGAACATCCTGTAAAAAAATATTCAAAATGAACCTCATCCCTGTTTGGAAGAAACACAGCATTAACTACCTTGCAAAATTAGATCTTGAAACTGTATCTGCATGCAAGGAAGGCAAATTCTCATAATCAAATTTTTAAACACATTTAAGTTTTAAAAGACACATTTAAGTATTATGAAATTCACACAAATGCTGAACAAACACCTTTTAACTAAAATGTAAAACTTTTTAAGTCAATTAATACAGAGCAAACTATCTCTATACCACAAGTGTGGTGCTTTGTAGAGTCCCCAGTGGATCAGTGTAGGTGCTTTAATAATTGACACAGTGGTTAGCAACTCATAGGTACTGGAATAATGAATGAATAACTGATATGGAAATGGCATGCTGAAAGAATAAAGTTGAAATAGGAAAAAGATGGCGGATCAATAGGTAGCACGGTAGAGAACCTCTCTGAGAAAAACAACTCAGATGTTAGAATTTAACACCATGGAGAAGACCAGATGAAAGGAGAGGGATTCTCATGACCCAGGAAGAAACTGAGGAAAAAGAAAAAACAGAAAAAAAGAAAGAAAAAAGGGGTTTAAAAAAAGTGTAGACAGAGGGCTTGAGCTGGTCTTGCACTACACTGCACTGGGTGGAGAGCTGGAGCTGGACATGTTCCCATCCACCTGGTCCCACGCTGTTCTGGGCACATCTTGGAGTCGGGCAACTCACGATTGAGCTGAGGTTGCCATCCTGCCGAGATCAGGGGTTGGTGAGCCTGAGACCCTTGGCAGAAGGAGGCACTGCAACAGGTAATGGAACCATTGAGACTGCACTGGCTCATGGTGAGTGCTGGGAACTGGGTCCCTCAAAAGGGGTGACCTGCTTGACAACATATTGGAGTTGAGCAGGACAAACAGCTGCAGCAACATCAGTCGGCTGCTCCTGGCCCAAAGCAGACTGGTGGGATCTGCTTGGGCTGGGCCACGCCTCTGGTCAGGACCCAGTAGCCAGGGACGAAACTGTCCCAAACCTGTGACATCCGCAGGGCACAGACTAACGTGCTGAAAACACTCACTGGTTGACTGGCTTAGTGGGGAGGGGCCAGCCCACATCACCCCGGCATGCACCTGACAGATCAACAGCAAACTGAAGAGGGCAGCAATCCCCTAGCCAGTACACTTAAGAAAAACTCAGCAATTCACAAAGGACCTGAGACCTCCACCATACACCTGTCTGAAAGAAACCAGAAACATGACAAGAGAAAGAAACAAGAAAAAGCCTCCAGCTGCTAACCCAAGGAAAATAAGTCCAGGAGAGGTAAATACAGAAGAGATGAAGGGCAACAAACATGCAATACCAGACATGGCCTCCATGAAAATAAAGAAATACCTCCATGACCTCATCGACAAATTTAAACCTGAAATTCTAACTCAAGTGAAGCAAGATATAAGAAGATTAATAAAAGAAATGCTAAGCACTTCTCAACAAGACACAGATGGAAGAGTGGAGGAAACCAGAAAAAGGAGAGAAATCTTTGATGAAGAAAACAAAATCTAGAATGCATGAAACAGATCCAAAGAGAATACCAGGAAATTAAAAGCTCCATTGAAAGCTGGCTAAATTTCTTGACAGAAACTAAAGACAGACTTTCAAAACTGGAAGATAGATTTGCAATGTATGATTGTGAAAGGAAAGATCTTTTAAAAATAACAAGAAACCAGGCAGTAACCAGGCTAGAAGACAACATGAGGATCTATAACTTAAGAATAATAAATGTGAGTGAAGAAGCAGGAGCAAATACAAATGAAATAAAAAGGCTATTCACAGAAATAATTAAGGAAAACTTCCCAAGCACAGGTAAAGGAAATGATATTCAGATATATGAGGCATACAGAACTCTAGCCAGCTACAACCAAAACAGATCTACACCCACACATTTAATAATCAAGATCCCAGAAATTCATCACGAGAACAGAATATTAAAAGTGGTCAGAGAAAAGAAACAGATAGATCATCTATAAAGGAAAACCCATCAAAATCACAGCAGACTTCTCAACACAAACTATCAAATCAAGAAGAGCTTTGAGTGAAGTATTCCAAGCCCTGAAAGAAAATAACTTCCAACCCAGATTGATGAACCCTGCAAAACTATTGCTCAAAATAAATGGAGAAACAAGATGATTCCATGACAAATAGGAACTGGGGGAGTTCGTGACCACTGATCCAACCCTACAAAAAATACTGAAGGACATTCTAGAGAGAGAGAAGAAAATCATCAGGATTCCAGGAACAATGGCAGAGAGGCCTCAGTGAATGGGGCAGATAGTGGAATGAAGGAGAAAAGTAAACAACAATGACAGAAAAATAGCATAGCAGAGATGAGACAGAGAAAATTGGCTATAGTTTGATTCTATTCTGTTCCAGTCTGTCTACTTATACTAGATTTGAAAGTACAGACACCTACCCCCAAAATAGCAGGATATATTATGGTAAATACCCTTAATTCCCTAATAACTTATTTCCCTCTTAATTCCCTATTAAGTTAATTCCCTATTAATTTAATTCCCTATTCCCTGTATTGCATACACAATCTTACTATTACTGATCTTATTTGAATTTGGTTTGTTAGATTGCTGTTTTTTCTTGACTGATTTTATTTGAATCTGGTATGCTTGATAGCATCAAGTCTGAGAGTAGAGGCAACTATTCTGAAGATGAAAAGATTCAATAGGATACCCACTCTGGGTTGGACTATTAACAGCTTTTGTAGTCATACAATGTCTCCAATGTTTTGTTTTTATTAATATTGCTATGTATTGCTATGTCCAATTGTACTATGCTTGATGATATAGTCAATTCTATTGAAAATAACACATCATAGTAACTACTGTAGATCACCTAGTATTGTGGTTCTATATGACTTTTTTGTTTTGTGTTTTTCTAGGAATTTGCTTTTTTATCTTGTTTTGAATTGTTCTCCCCTCTAATACAGAAAGGATAGGTATACATGTAGAGATTCATACATGGGTAGAACTTCTAAACAGTTTATGAGAATTGAATATAGTTATTGTAAAAAAAAAGAGAGGAAAAAAAAGTATCCTAAAGGATATAACTGCATGTGTGGTTAAGTATGCAAGACTGATAACCAAATTACTAAGTTTCTGTTGGATAGGTGAACAGACTGGTTGCCTTCTCACTGTTTAAATGTCCACTTTGTATGCTTTACTTATGTAACTTGAACAACTTCTTCTAAGAGGAAAATATGTAATGTCAACTAGTGATTTCTTATGGGTTTTTTATAATTATGTATTATTTCTACCCTCTTTTTGTTTTGTTTTGTTTTTCTTTCTTTAAATAAAAAAGAAAGAATAAAGTTATTGAGTATATATTACCCTGAAACCAATATTTTATCAAGAAGTAATCACATACATCATTACTTTTCTACACCATCTGCTGGACAGTGTTCTCAGTTAATGTAAGACAGTGGAAAGTGCATCAGAGATAAGATAAAAACATCTGGATTTGGATACCAATTCAGTGGCTGAGTAGAAACATTACTGGGGAAAATTTATCTCCTTAATCTCTATAATACATTTATCCAAAGTTACATCACAAAAATGTACATGAATGTTGATAGAAAATTTGTAATAGCCAAAACTAGAAACAAATAAAATGTTCCCCAAAATGTGAATGGGAAACTGTGGCATACTCCTCAGTAATAAGGACAAATCACTGACACGGGCAATAACTCCTATCCATAACTTCCAAGGACTGAAAGGTATTACACTGACTACAAAATTCTAGTCTCAAAAGTTTACACATTCTGATTTCATTTATATCACATTCTTGAAATTAAAGAATGTTAAAGATGTAGAACAGATATTGGTTAGGGACTTTTTATGGCTATGAAGATACAGCACAAATTAGAGCTTTGTGGCAGTAGATATGGCTCAAAGGTAGTGGTAGAAACAATTATACACATATGAAAAATGTCACAGAACTCTATTGTATCAATGTTAACTTTATAACTTTCATATTCTGCTACAATTACCTAAGATGTAACTACTGAGGAAACCTAAAGAATACATAATTTTACTGTCTTTTGCAACTTCCTGTAAATCTAATTGTCCTAGATATTGAACCCAGAACTCTGTCCAATCTAAGCATGCATTCTACCCTGAGAAACCCAAAATATTTTAGAAGCCTACTGCTTCTAAAAGGATAGAAGTATAATGCAAGTCCTATACTTTAATTCATAACACACTAGTTCCAACTAAGCACAGTATTCAGGTTAATTAAATCTGAATGACATGTTTTGTGGATATTCTTTTTACAGACTTTGAATAAAGATGAGCACATATAATGTTCACTAAGAAGTCTGATAACAAGGAATTGAGAAAAACAGTATAAATTTACTATACTGAAACCTTGCAAAATAAATGCATTTTTGAGCCATCTGCTATGTGCTAGATCCTCCTGAAAAAAATGAGAGATAAGTACCAATTTAAATATTGCAGCAGGAACTGTGATTTCCATCAAAGGGTACACAACCTGAGCTGAACCTGGGACAAACATACAGATTCAATTTTTCTCTTTTCTTTATGTCATTTTTTTCTCCATGGTCATATTTCTTTATAGGTGTTTTGTAGTTTCTTGGTGTACCAAGAGTGGTACCACTGCTTAAATATAGGGTTTTCTCCACATCCATGATAATTCAAGGCAAGTACTTCATCTGACACAAAACCAGTGAAGCAGTGGATTGCAGTACCACAGGTTTGTGTGGACTTCTGGACACTATGCTCATCTCCTCATAGCCTTCTCTTCAGTAATTTTTCAATGCCACCCTCCCACTTTCTTCTCTTTCACTTTCTTTCCTAATTTGCCTGTCCTTGCATTATTTTTGTCTAGGCACAATTTTTGTCTTTGTACTATCTTTGCCTTGCACATTACCTTTTATAGTTCAGAGTTGGTCCAAAGGCAAACAGGAAGCATTTGATTGTCCTTATATAGATTCCTCTGCCACAAGTGTCTTGCAAGTTCTCATACAGCTCCCCGCATGACTTCCTTAGCAGAACCAGCTCTAACGTGTTCCTGCTTTCTCTCTCCCCTTCTATTAGGATATTAGTCTACTTCTATTTGCTAAAGGAAATTTGCTATTCTCAAATAACCTATTTTTATGTTAATATTTTATATTTAAAGTTGCTAAATATAATTTTTACAATGCCACATTTAACTTATCATTGCTTGGAATGACTGATGGACAAACCGAAAAAACCTTCTAAATCTGTCTGTAAACTGTCTCCTCAGTATAGAAGTTTTTTTTTTTATGCAGCAGTTTGTCCCTTACTGTAAGTTTCTCAAGGATATAGGTATAAAAGGATAAGTAATTGAGATATCTACAAGGGTTGCTAAGCACAGCACAGGCCTCATCTACCTGGAAGCTATTCAAAAAAATTGAAACCAAAGTCAGACTTTGGCTTAGTGCAATTGTCTTACATGGTTTCTATGTTCTTTGGCCTATTAGTGGGGGATTTTCAATATGTGTATCCTATAACTAACTTTTTAAAGTCTTATAAGATAAATAAATAAATTCAATGCTGAAAAAATAAAAAAGGATGGAAGAAGGGTGATAAGGAAGGAATTGAAATGTGTTATCATATGTTCCAATCCCCTACAGAGATTATGCACTGTGCACATGTACTAATAAAAGAGGGAAAAAAGAATAATAACATAAAATAAGCCCAAGAAACAAAGGCAGACTTGAAAAGGGCATAAATGCCTTAAGATTTATAGCCACTGTTCTTTCCTATGTAATTATTAACTATTCTTTCCATGCTATCTCAATGTAATCCTCTTGCTGAATTCTTAATATGGCAGTTTGATCTTTTGTGTACAAATAACTGACTGCCATTATAATACTGAGTGTTATTTCCTGTAAAATCTCCAAAACATACCCTCATTTTAGGTCTTTTCACCTCCTACACTCAGACCAGATCTGCCTTGACCTTTACTCATTACGTTCGTCTCTCTGAGGACCAATGTGTTTTCTTTCCAATAGTTCAGGTGGCATAGTACATGCAAAGCTGTAAAAATGTTTAATTTATATGACAATATCTTTTCTTAATTTAAATGGCATACCCTTTCCAATTCAGTCATATTTTCAAGGCATTGGTTAAATTCTACACCTTTTTTCCAACTACGTAAATGACATTTTTTTTTTTTTAGTTTGGAGCCTATGTATTATCACACAACTTATCTAACAGTTTAATTGTATTGTGATTAACACCATTTATACATGCTTATTTTCCATTCCTGGCTAGGCTTTTAGCAATTTATTGTGTGCTTTCCTATATTTTAACATCAGGACTTACATTTGCCACATGTTGACCACATCACACACTTAGGAATGCATATGAGTCATGGGGACCCCCCAGAGATAATCATAACGATTGCTGTCACCATATTTTTAAGGTCAGTAGTCTCAGTTGGATACCAGGGCTGCTCAGCAACATCATTGTGTATTTATAAAAAATTGTTCTGCATTTCAAATTTGGCCACTCTTTGCTAGACTTCGACTTCACTCCTGTTTATCACTCGCTCAGCAAGGAATTTTGTGTCCTACTCGTTGAGAAAAACACAATCTTTTTCAATTCTCAATCCCTCACAATGAATCTTCAGGAAAAGGAAAAAAAGAGAAGCTCACACTCTGACTTAGTAGGCCTCAGATAAGGCATAGTGTATGTCCTAACGGCTTCTGCCAGCCTCACGTGTGTGCTCCTGAGGCACCACATGAACCTCATGTTGACACATATGGCTCACACAGGTCAGTACTGTGGCTCCTCCCTCACCACCCGCTGGGTCCTGCCAAAGGTGATTCTACTCCCATCACTCTCCATGTAGCACTCAGTTCCTTCTTGTCTTAGTTACTTTTCTCTTGTTGCTGAGACAAAACACTTGATGCCAAAATGAAGGATAAAGTGGTTTATTTAGCTTACAGCTTTTGGAGGTTTCAGTCTATTCTCAGCTGGCTCACAGGCAGGGTGGTGTGGCTAAGAGGAACTCTTCATGGGGGGCATAAGCAGTAAGAGCAAGAGGGCAAAAAAAAGAAAAGCATGCCTCCTTCCTTCCCCTATATTGTATGATAGCTACCCGTCCCTGGGTGGGTGCAGTACTCACACTGCCAATCCCAGCACTAGACAATGAACCAATCACATAGGGAAGTAAAAAGATTTAAGATATGTCATGTTCACATACCTCATGACCTCAGTGACTGTAAACATTATATATTTCACTATTTACATTAGCTAAAAATAGTGATGACAATAATGATGAAAATGGGGAAAGAGATCAAGAGACAGAAGAAGGGAGGTGGGTGGGGAGGAGAAGAGGTGTGAAAAAGAATCAAAGTGTGTTATATTCATGCATCTATTCCCAAATATTAATGTAAAATTCATGTATTACAAACGTGTGAATAAAATAAAATTTTCTTTTAAAAATTGGTTCAGTTTCTTTGCTGAAATCATAAGTGAGGAGCAAGAAGTGGAATCCAGGTATGATTAATCCCAAAGCTGTTGCTTTCCCTGCTACCATGCTATTTGACACATGGGCTCTCTCTGATCCCATTGATTTAAACCATACTCTGTCAACTGCTCATTCCTCAGATAATGCATGCCTTAGTTCCCTAACCTTAAAAGTCATTATCATTATTCACGTATTTCCTAGGCTTGCTGTTTGCTTTAAATGAAAGAAAATGGGTAGCACATTACCCATTTCATCATTGTGCAACACATTGCTCCAGTGTTTATGGTGGGGCTGGGGCATACAAACCTACTGTGGTTCCAGGCATGTGAAAGTACAGCATGTACAGCCACATTCAATACATAATGCTTGACAATAGTAACAAACAATTGTTACTGCTTTATATACAGTACTATATAACATTTTTTTATTTTAAAGAGCCCTGTAATACCTGAGCATATTTACAGGACAAAATAAGATTTGAGTGACATTTTTATATAATGTGAAATGATCAGATCAAGGTGAAAAGCATTTTCATCTGTAATACTTATCATTTCTATGACTGGAAACCTGCCAGAACTTCTATCTATTGTGGAATACTAATGAATTGCTGTGGGCTACAGTTAGTTACCTTAAAAAGTAGGGTTTATAAGATTAGAACTAATTCTTCCTGATTATACTCTGGCACCCACTAAAAAGGTGAGGGTGTAGAGGGAGGTAATAACACACTCTCAATGAAACAAGATGAAACAATACTTGGACCAGAGTGTGCTCTCAGTAAAAGTCACCTAACTATTTTATCACTTAAGTTTTCGTAGAGTTAAAGCATCATTTTTGCATGCAGGGAGGATTTCTGCAATCCTAAATTTTTAATTTATTTAAGATTGTCCAAATATCCACCTGTAACTAAAGTTAATCCTGTAAGACTAGCCTTGTGCAGAGGAAGACATGATCTGAATGACTGTGGCAGAACAGCATGAGAGCTGCTGTAGCACCCTCCCCCGAGGTCTCACACTTTCCTGCAGTCCTGGCCTCAGCCACTGCTACCCGTTTAGTCTCTAATAGTGCTTTGACCTGGAAAAAAGCTCAAATGTTTCAATCTCAACTAGGATTCATCCTCATTGTAGGGTGCTTTCAGGGAGCTTAGGATGGTGCTGGCATCCACTAAGGTAGTGTCACTATAAAAACATGTGAGTGAAAAGAGTGAAAAGCAATGCAGTAGAAATAAGTGCCATTGTGCATCGGCTTTAGGGATGATTTGCTTGGTGACATCATGTCATCACCACTGCACTTCCCCAGCTTAAATGAATGAAGAGATGACTGTGGAGAACACACCCAAGACGAGGGAGTGAGATTCTTCCAGGGCTCAACACGATAACCAGTAAAATCTAATACAAAATTTAGAACAAGAGAAAGTCAGGGAAATTATCTTTCTACTTTTCACACATTATTTGAGGTGCTAAGTGGAAACAATGAAATAAGATGATATTTTTGACTGCTAGAACAATATGCTACTATAAATTGTATCTTGGGTGGTCACAACTTCAAAAGTACCCAAACAATAACATTGTCATTTGGTGGTAAAGATTGTCTTTTTAATTTTCACTGCCTTCCAGTTCTTGGGCTCTGCACTGCACAACTAATTAGTTGCTAATTATGCTAAGAGCTTTCTGATACTATACTTTTAGCACAAATACTATATACAGTATAATAACTAAACAACAGCTTTATAGAACCACCATCAGTAACAAAAAAACTCAACATGCAGTTGTTAATTTTTATCCCTTACCTTAGAGCACTGATAAATGAAGAGATTTTCATGTCATTTGTGTCACCACAAGTTATAATACAGCCCCACCCTTCATACTTACCAGATTTTCTTATAAATAGATAATATATTACATAATGAAAAGACATACAAGTCAAAATGAGTATCCAGAGACTGAGAAAGTACAATAATTAGCATTTGCTTATATTTTTAGCAAGGATTTTTGTTCAATGTTTGTAAGGTACAAATAAGTCCTAGTGTTCACCTATTACTTTACTTATTTTGCATAAAATCCTCCTTAACTAATAGTTGCCTTCTGCTTAACTTGACTGCATTTATTGAATCATATTTGTAAACTGTATCCTCAGTTTTATAATATATGGTTCAAATAAAATTCTTAATAGTATTTGTTATAACAAATTGATAGATAGATCAGTGAAGTAATCTGGTATAAAAAATTAATCCTAGCACAAATTATCCAGTAGTTGTGGGTTCAACATGTATGCCAATCAAATGAAGGCTTGTCTCAGTCCTGAATGAGTCATATGCCTGACTACATTATTTCATGCCAAAGTCATGACAACATGCAAATATATTAGCATCCTTATTTCACTGATCTACCATTTCCAAGATGACATAGCTAGGATATGAAACAATAGTCATAAAATTCAGGTATGTCTAATGTCTCAATAAATAATGCTGACTCTAGATAGTAATATCACCTACTGTTGCTATTAATTTCCATTTACCAAGGCTTACTCTAAAAATTTAACTTATACAACCATAACAATAACATAATATAGTCAGGGATAGAGATGAAACTCTCTGTAGAGTGCTAATCTAGCTAATCTAGAGTGCTAATCTAGCTAATCAGACCCTAGGTCCAGTTTTCCTGTTCATATGAAGAGATATTTATATATAAATATACATAGGGCTCAGCCACATAGCCCAATACAACATCTTTGTTATGCTTATTTAACAAATGAGAGGAGATTGCAAGATGGCCAACTGAGTGGCGGCACAAGAGAGCCTCTCTGAGGAAAAAATAAATAAAAACAACTCAGACGCTGGAATCTCACAACATGGAGAAAGCCAGACAAAAGTAAAGGAATTCTCATGACCCAGGAAGAAACTGAGGAAAAAGAAAGAAGAAAAAGAAACATGGACAGAGAGGGCTGGAGCTGGGCAAGCCCCGATCGCTGTACCAGCCCGTCTTAAAGTCAGGTGACTCAGGATCAAGCTGAGATAGTGGCCCTGCTGAGAGCGGGGGTTGGTGAGCTCCAGACCCTCCACTGGAGGAGGCTCTGCTGCAGGGAGTTAAAACAGCCAGTCAAGCTGCACGAACTTTGGTGAGTGATGGGAACTGGAATCCCCAAACCGGGAGGACTGGCTGGGTGACATTTTGGAGTTGTGCAGTGACATTTTGGAGTTGGGCAGGGCCAGCTTGAATCAAAACCCGAGGTGGCTTTTGCTGATGACTCCTAGTCCAAAGCAGATTGGTGGGATCTGCTTGGGCAGGGCCACGCCCCTGGTTGAAACCCAATAGCCAGGGAGGAGGCTTTTCTGGGCCAGTGACATCCCCAGGGAACACACAAACTTGTTGACGCATAAATTGCTTGACTGGTGTAGGGGGAGGAGCCAGCTCTCAGCCTGCAACTAGCAGATTCCCAGTGGACTGGGGGGCGGGACTTCCCTAGCAAGAGTGCTGCAGAAAAACTGTAAGCAAAAGGAAAGGCCCAGAGACCTCCACCACCCACAAGTCTGAATGGGGCCAGAAACATGACAAGACAGAGAAAGAGCAAAAGGTCCCCAACTGCAGAACCAGGGAAAGTGAGTCCAGCAGAGGTAAATGCAGAGGAGGTTGAGAGCAACAAATCTGTAATGACAGAGACAGCCTCATCGGAAATAAAGAAATACATCCGTGAACTCATCATCAAATTTAAATCTGAAATTCTAACTCAGGTGAAGCAAGATACAACAAGGGTAATAAAAGAAGTCCTGGGTAATCCTCAAGTAGACACAAATAAAAGAATAGAGGAACCCAGAGAAAGGAGAGAAGCCTTTGATGAAGAATATAAACAAAACCTAGAATATATGAAACAGATCCAAAGAGAATATCAGGAAATTAAAAACTCCATTGAAACCTGGCAAAACCTTTAACAGAAACTAAAGACAAACTTTCAAAACTTGAAGATAGATTTGCAAAGTATGATCGTGAAAGGAAGGATCTCTTAAAAATAACAAGGAACCAGGAAGCAACGATACAAAGGCTAGAAGATGACAAGAGAATTTATAACCTAAGAATAAAATATGTGAATGAAGATGCAGCAACAAATACAAATGAAATAAA